>RBNI01001735.1:0-21045 GCA_003990745.1 Jimgerdemannia flammicorona | reverse complement strand
TGAATGTCCTTGGGGTCCATGGGGATCTCATGGAATCCTGCAAAGAGGTCCATACTGCTGAAGTATCTGGCATCTTGTAACTGATCCAAAAGGTCATTGATTCTGGGCAAAGGATAGGCATCCTTTTTGGTGATGGAATTGAGTTTTCTGTAATCCACACAGAGTCTCCATCCTCCTTTCTTTGGACAATAAGTATAGAACTGGCCCAGGGGCTGGTAGAAGGTCAGATAACTCCATTGTCTAAGAGTTCTTGAATGTGCTCCTTTTCGAATGTTTTCAAGTGATGGGGTATTCTATAGGGTTTCTGCTGAATGGGTGTTGCATTTTCTGTATTTATGCTGTGGTGGTATGATGGATTGTATGGCAGGTTACCATAATTGGTAGTGAAGATATCTTGATATTTGTTGAGTAATTCTACTAGTTGTTGCTGTTGTTGAGGTGTCAATTCTTCTCCAATGTTAGTGGAAGGCTTCACTGTCTCCTGGGTCGCAGAGGGGCCTTTCCTTTCTTCTGGGACCTTTTGCCATTTTCCAATAGGTTTAGTTCATAAACTTCCCTATGAGTTCGGTTGAGGAAAGGCACCAGATGTCCTATGATGGTTCCTTTTGGCTAGATGACAGTCTCCCAACTTTGGTTGGTTCCTTAGGAGTGTACTGGGTTCATCTTGTCAGGAAATGTGTGTCCCTCTATGTCCAGGTGTGGGATATCTTCCTTGGGTTCAAAGAAGAGGTTTCTGGGATCGGGTGGTGCAAAGATTTCGAAGGTAGTTTGTTCTCTAGGCTCCAGGATGAGATTCTTGTGCAGTCTGACTGGTTGCTGGTACACTTGCTGGGGAATATTCCTCTTGAGGTGGTTGACTTGAAGGAGATGTACCTCCTTCCTGTCTGAACTTCCAAATCCTTTTGCTTGTCTTGTTCCTTCAGTTAGTTCAGAGACTTCTTGTAACTGTGGGGTCTTGACCTTCATGAAGACTGTTTGAGCAATCTTCTGTCCTCTAATGATTCGGTGCCATTCTGCACTGCTGTTGTATAGGATAACTTTGATTTCACCTGTATATCCAGGGTCAATGGTTCCTCCTTCTACAGTTATCCCTTGTCTGGCAAGTCCAGACCTTGAGGTCAGTTGAATATAAGCTCCTTGGGGTAGCTGTATGGCTAATCCAGTTCTGATCATGACGGTCTTTCCAGGCTTGATAGATTCATCCTCCAGGCTGTGAAGATCATATTCTACATCTTCTGGGTGGGCTTTGGTCGGGGGTTTGGCCTTTGGGTGCAGCATGGCGTACTGGGCAATATCCTTGCTGAGTTCAGGCTTTCCTAGGGCTGAAACTCCACTAGCAGAGAGCCTCCAAGCTCTGAGGTTGAGGTGTGGCCATCTGGCTCCAGTAGAAGGGTCTTGGAGATAATTAATTCCCCTTCTTCCTGTAGGGTCTAGGGCTTCCATGAAGTTGGCAGCATCTTCTGCCCATCCCTAGTGGGTAGCATGTCTGATGAGAGCTAGGATATCTTCTCCCAAATTGTAGATCTTGAGGATTCTTCTTCCTGGCTTCTTGGTCTGGCTTTTTTGAATCTGGCTTTTTCGGATCTGGCTTTGGTTATCTCCTTTCTTCAAAGTATACACTGCAACATCATGGTGGAGATGAATCTTCTGATGTCTGCAATCTTGGCAGTCAGGGTGTTTCCCATGGTTGCAATATCCCATTGCTCAAAAATGATGTTCCCGGCTATTTATCTCTTGCTGTCTTGGAAATCGATACCCATCTTGATCATAGGTTGGTGGAAGGGTAGATAAGGGGTATATTTCTGTTTGGGTAAAGAAGCCTTGTCCCCTAAATCGACTTTGTAACCTTGTGGTGACTTCTTGAAAGGTGGTGGACTGTGCAAGTATAGTTGGGGGTTCTGGTCTCTGGGGTTTCTGTCTTTCTTATTGGTCCAACAAATGACACTGGTAGCAGTAGTCTCAGGGAGAGTGGAAGACCATTTGGTGTAGACATCTTCCTAGCTGAAAAGCTTTCTCTTGTTGAGTCTCTTTCTTGGGAATAATGGTGATTGTACTGGGTCCTTCTTCTATATTCCAAGGGTCATTGTCTTCAGGTGGTGTCCAGCAAGAGTCATCCCAGGGAATGAGTTTGGGGACATCTTCTTCATTGAGTGCTTCTTGTTCAGGAACTTCTTGGTCAGAAGTTTCTTCTTCCTCAGATGATTCTTGACCCCAAATCACTTGTACTTCTGCAGCTTCGGTTGCAGGTGTTTCTGGAACATGTCTGCATTTCTTCTTCTTTCTTCTGCACTCTGGGCAGGCTGTGCCAGGTGATTTCCTTGTTCCCATAATCTTGGAGGAGTGCTCGGGACACCTATGTCTCTTGAGGTATGTAGGGCATCCTTTGATTTCTCCTGCAATGGCTCCAATGGTGATAGGGATGGTATTCTTGACCCACACATTGTCTTCTGGTCTGTCATCCACCAGGTTGATTTGGGAATTGAGTCTGGGATCATTTTCATCTTCGGATTCTTCCTCTTCTTCTGTAGTAGATTCTTCACTGCTGGCATACTCTTCCTGAATGGTGACCTTCTTCTTCTTCTTTGATTGTTCATAGCTGGTCACCTTTACTCTATACTTCTTGCCCCGATAGTCAAACTTGAGTACTTGTTGGCCGATATCAACAACTGCATTCATTTCCTTCATCCAGTTGGTGCCAAGAATCATGTTGTAAGTGACAGCTTCAGTGACAATAGCTTTGGGGATGGAGAACTGAATGTGTCCAAGGGAGATGGTGATATTTCATACTTCTCCAAGGGGTTGAGTTTGGGCTCCATCTGCTACTATGATGCTGAGGTTGGATGGTCCATCAATGGGCCATTGGAGGGTGTCCAAGAATCATTTGGCAATGATACAGACAGCTGCTCCTATGTCTATAAGGATTTTCGCTTTTTGTCCTCCAATATCTCCATATAAGTAAGTGCTGACATGTCTCTTGGCTGCTTGGACAGGGATGGAAGCTGGTTCTTGCTGTGGGATTGGGACTTGGCCAGTGCTGGACCTTGTCATTCTCAGTAATTTGTTTCGAACTCCAGCTGGTGTCAGTTGCAAGAACTGCAGGAGAGGGACTTCCATCTTGGCTTCTTGAATCTTCTGCCAGGCTTCATTGTAAATGTCTCTAGGCATGGTCTTCAGAGTGTACTTCTTCTTTGGCTTCAGGGGTATAGATTCCTGTTCTTTTTGTTCCATTTCTTCATCTTCTGGTAGCAGCTCATTTGTTTCGGACACAAATAGTGAGGGAGTTCAGGGAGGTATTTCTGCCTGTTCCTCCTCATGCTCTTCATCTTCTTCCTGGATCATTCTTCTGCTGACATTTCTGGATGGCCTTCCTACAGGTCTCTTCCTTTTCTCTGCTGAGTAGACTGTTTTTCAGGTGCTAACCTTGGTAGGGTACAAGTCTAGGTCACTATAGTCTTCACTGTTGCTTGCTTCCTCAAAATCCTTGACAGGATGGGCTTCAGTCTTCTTGTACTGAGTGTCATTCCTTCAGTTCAGTGGTTCTGAGTCCCTTTGGTCACTTCTTTTATTGTCACATTCAGTGGCATAGTGTCCAAATTATCTACAGTGGAAGCATTGGACTTGGGCTCTGTCTCAGGCAGGGTATCTTCTTTCTTCTTGCTGGTAATTCCTGTTATCTCTTGGTGGATAACCTTGGCTCCTCTGTGATGGGTATGCTCTGTTGTTCTGGTAACTCCAATTTTCACGTATAGTGAGTTTTTCAATTTGTCCAACTAATCGGTCCAACTTGGAGCTAAGGTTTTGGATTTTACTTCTGTCCTTCTTTTCTTCCTTGGCTGGCCTTCTTTCTTCAGATCTTTCTTGTCCTTGAAGGAGTCCTTATAAGGCTTTGACCAGGATGTCTTCCTTTTCTTCTTTTCTGTCATGATCACTCCAGGTAGTTCCTTGTCTGACATCAAAGTATCCTTGGGCTGCATCTACTTGTTCCTCAGACCTTCTAATGCCAAGAGTGTGGACATGCTGGGCAATATTTGGGGGAATTCCATTCATGAAGGTCATTGGACCTATGATGTCTTGGTTGGTGGTATTGAATCTGGCAGAATGCATTCTCTTCTGGATTCTTGTGAAGAAGGCTCTGGGTGATTCTCCAAGATTCATCTTCATTCCCATGATGGATTCCTGAGCCTTGTGGCAGGTTTCATTGCCTGCATATTTTTTGATGAGCCAGTGGACCATGGCCTCATATTCTAGCTCATCAGACATTGCTGCTTGTATCTGTCTTGCTAGTTCTGAATCTTGGTTGTTTGCTGTTCAATGGAAAATTCCTCTGGCTGGTTCTCTGAGCTGAGCTTTGTAGATGGCGATTTTTCTTTCATCTGAGAGATTTCTCAAGGCTGTAATTCCTTCAATTCCATTAAGGAATTCTCTGGGGTCTTCCTCTGGATATCCTGTAAAGGTTGGCAGATCCGGATTTGGATTCTGATTCACTTTCTGAGCTGACACTAGAAATGGGGGTGCTTGGGTGTCTTGAGGATGGTGTTCTGGTCCTTGGATGGAGTGGAATAGGCCTAGGTAGTCTTGTAGGAACTACTTCCAGTTCTGCAAGGAGTTGTGGTAGGGGTTCTATTGGTGAGATTGGTGGGACAGGTGTGGGGTGTCTGGCTGTAAAGTGTTGGGTTTGTGTGATGAGATCTTCTAGTTCTTGTACAAGTTGTCCGAAATCTCTAGCAGAGCTGTCTGTATTGTCTGGTTGATCTGATTGAGGATTTCGGGCTATACTGCCTTCTGGTTCTGGTTGGGATCCTTCTGATGCTGGGTAATTGGCAAGTCTTGAAGTAATTACTTCTCTTCCAGTCCAGATGCTGGTGATAACTGGTTCTCCTGTAGTAGCAGAGGTTAGTGTTGGGTCAAATGTATCCAGTTTGACTGTGGGTTCTTGTGAGCTGAAAAGTCATGTCGATTTTGAAATCTTCCCAGTTGAGCCCCCAAATGTAACATGCCCAGCTCAATGGAGGCAATTACAAGGTTGGGGGTTGATGTAGTTTGGCTTGAGCCCCCAGTTACTTTGTCAAAAAGCAATAAAATGTTCTATGATTCCTGAGGTTCTTGGTGTTTAGTGGTATAATAGTCAATCTGGATATCTGTGAGTAGTTTCCTTATTGGGATGGTTCTCTGGGTGTAGCGGTGATTTGTGTATGAATGGACTTCCTTTTTGGGTCAACTGGGAGTGGCACAATTTTGTTTAGTAAGGCAATTTCCAAAAGTATGCAATTTCTGGGTGACAGTCTAGTAATTTAGCAGTTTTCCTTCTTGGGTGATGGCAATCTCTATATGACAATCTCTATATAGCATGATAGTTCCCAAAAGTATGTGATTTCTTGTGGGATGATTTTGTGTACTGCAATGGGTTCCTTATGCAGATGTTCTAATAATTTAGTGGATAACTTGATTCAGCTTACTGGGAATCGTATGGTGTGGATTCTTCTTAGACTCACTGGAAATAATGAATAACTCGGATGTCGCAAATTGGGCTCTTCTGGGAATAATAACTTGGGTGGTGCAGATTTGGCTTCAACTGGGAATACTACTCGGACGATGCAGATTCTTACTGAATCGGCAGGCTTCTGGGGATGCGGATATCTTGGGAATGGCAGATTCAACTGGGAATATGATGACATGAATTCTTGGCAAGTTACATCAAAGACTGGCTTCATTTGCATGGGGTTACGTCGTAGACTGGCTCCACTGCAAAGTTGCATCAGAAACTGGCTTATGGCAAGAAAGGCGGGCTCTCTAGGAATGCAGCAGAAGGGTGAAAGTCTTCAGGCTTATCTGGCAAGTGAACCAAAACATAGCGGACTTCTCTTGAAAATGGACTCATTCTTTGTATCAGAAAGTGGACTGGAGTGGGAAAGGGGCAAAGCTTACAATCTCCTAGTAGTAGCTGTAGAGCAGGTGTTTCTCCTAAGTATTGCAATCCAATTCCTTTAGGATCAAGTGGCTTTTGGCAGGCATATCTCTCGAAGTGTAGTAGGCAGACATATCTTTTGCTTTGTATTTCGGAACTGAGGTTTATTCACTCTTGTCTCTGGGGTAATTTATACAAGTTGATTGCTATCTGGTTACTATGTGGCTAACTATAGATCTGCTACTTATGGCAGGTATACAGAGTCTGTACAGGTAAACAGACCCTTTCTGGTATCTCTGGCTATTTATATAGTTTTCTGCAGCAATGGTTGCTGGTTACTATGCTGTATATTCGCATCATCTTACCTAATTGTTCATGTCATCTGGTTAAGATATAATTTGGGTGATATATTTTGGTTTGTTATAATATTAAATAAAGCAAATATGAGTTAAAATTATATATATACATATTGATAAGCACTAATAACTCTCTTCTGTTGATAGTATGTATTGTAACATACCTGGCTCAATGGAGGCAAATTACAAGGTTGGGGGTTGATGTAGTTTGGCTTCGGCCCCTAGTTACTTTGTTAAAAAGTAACAAAATATTCTAAGATTCCTGAGGTCCTTGGTGTTTAGTAGTATAATAGTCAAAAGCTGGATATCTGCAAGCAATTTGTATGCCAATTTCCTAATTGAGATGGTTCTCTGGGTATAGTGGTGATTTGTGTGAATGGGTTTCCTTCTTGGGTCAATCTGGGAATTGGTAGAATTTTGTATATAGCATGACGATCTCCAAAAGTATGCAATTTCTGGGTGACAATCATATGTAGTGTGACAATCTTCTGAGTGTGATGGTCTGGCAATTTAGTGGTTCTCCTTATGTAATTTCTGTGTGATGATCTCTGTGTAGCGTGATGGGTTCCTTATGTGGGACATTCTGATAATTTGGCAGATAACTCGATTTGGCTCACTGGGAATTATATGACATGGGTTCTTATTACTGGAAATAATACTAGTGGTGGATATCTCAATAACTCAGGCTTACTGGGAACAACAAATGATTTTGGTAGTGGATAACTCAGATAACTCAGATGTCATGAATCAGGTTCTTCTGGAAATGCAGATAACTTAGAAATGGCAGATGATGCAGATTCTTCCTGAATCGGCAAACTTCTTGAAAATGGCAGCTTAACTTGGAATTAACTCAGATAGTGCAGATTCTTTCTGAATTAGTGGCTTCAACTAGGAAACAGTGGCAAAGTTCTTCCTTGAACTTGGGCAGCAAATCTTCAGGCTTATCTGGCAAGTAAACCAAAAATGAACTTGTTCTTTATATCAGAAAGTAGACCAGAGTAGAAGAGAAGAGAACTAAGCTCACAACTTCTTGGCAGTGGCTCATTGGCAGATATATCTCCTAAGTGTTGCAATCCTTTCTGGATCAAGTAGCTTTTAGCAGGCATTTCTCCTAAGTGTACCAGACAATTGACTTTTGCTTTAGTTTGTATTCAACTTTTGGACTGAGATTTATTTACTCTTGTCTCTGGGGTAATTTATACAAGTTGGTTGCTATCTGGTTGCTATATGGCTAACTATAGATTTGCTACTTATGGTAAGTTGTGCAGATCTGGTACAAGTGTGCAGGTCCTGTACAGGTGTGCAGGTCCTGTATAGGTGTGCAGGTCCTGTACAGATATACCTTATCTGGTAGTCTGGCTATTTATACAGTTTTCACAGCAATTGTTGCTGGTTACTATACTGTGTGTTCATGTCATCTGATTAATTGTTTGCATCATCTAGCTAAGGTATAATTTGGGTGATATATCTTGGTTTGTCACATCAGCTCCACTAAAGAATGGTCTGTCCTCAGACTGTCCTTTAGTCATCATCCCAGGATGGGTAAGCATCTTCTGCATCAATACCTATTTCATTATCTTTATTGTCTATACCATGGTTGCTCCATTCTAAGGATTCTTCTTCTTCTTCTGGGAATAGGATTTTGACAGCATTGATGATGCTCAGGTAGGTGGCTAGGTTCATTCCTTATACATTATGCCAGGAGAATTGTGCTTGTATCAGGGCTGCAGCATTTTGCTTATAAAGGGTATACAGCCTGTCTATAGTGGTGGCATTTCTTCTTAATAGTCCTGTGGTATTTTTGATGTATGTTTGTTCCAGGACTGGGAGGTTGTGCAATTGTTCTCCAATTGCATAATGGGTCTGGAGTTGGTGGACCTATAGCAACTGTCTGGCCAGGACAAGATTCTCTTGATGAATCTGGATCTTTTGGAGAGTGTTCCCATTGACTTCTCGGAATTAGAGTAGGAGAACTAGCAGTGATTGAAATGAGCTGAGAACAAAAGTTTGAAGGTGGTTGTCAACTCTCTGATTCATGATGTGGGGAAAGGTATATCTTGAGGTGATTGATGTGTACTGGTGTTCTGAGGGTTTGTCCATCCATACTTTTTAAATAGATGCTGGTTCCTCTGATGTTGTGTACAAGATAAGATCCTTCCCATTTGGGTTCCAGTTTGGCAGCAAAATTCATTTCAATCATGCTTCTCCAAACTAGTACTTGATCTCCAATCTTGATCTTCTGATCCTTCTGTTTTTGGTCATAGTACTTCTTTTATCTTTCTTGGGCTTTGGTAATCTGAACTTGGATCTGATTATGTAACTATTCTGCCTTCTTGAGGAGATCTCCGAGGTTCTCATGGTCAGCAGTTCTCATTTTCTTGGCAAACATCATTTTGAATGGCTTTTGTTTGGTGGAGGTGGCAGGGGTGTTCCAAATTTTCCATAGGATCTCAGGTAAGCAGAGGTCCCAATTGGTAGAATTGACTCAGGCAAGTCCTTTCTTGATGGTTTGGTTCATCCTTCCTGTCATGCCATTGGTCTGGGGGTGATATGATGTGGTCCATTTGAGATGGATCTTGTGAATTCAAGCATAACTTGTGATTATGTTATTGATGAATTCTGTGCCTTGGTCAGAGATGAGTTCTTCTGAAGGTCCATATCTGAGTGTGAGTTCATGGAGGAGGCCTACAATGGTTAGGACATCTGTGATTTCCATTGGAAAAGCCTTGGGCCACTTGGTCAGATATTCCACAAATACAAGGATATATTTATTTCTTCTTGGTGTAACTGGTAGAGGTCCAATTACATCTATTTTCCATCTCTAAAAGATGTTGTCTGGTGGTGCAATTGGTTGTAGTAGTGCTTGATAGTTCTTCCTTCCTTGGTATTTCTGACAGGTGTCACATTTTTTGAGTATATCCCAGACTTGTGTTCTAAGGTTGGGCCAATGTTGATGTGTTGTTGCAGCTTCTCTTCTATATTTGCCTGTCCTTGGTGGGCTTTCTGATGTTCTTTTCAGATGAGATCTTCTTGTGCCTTGATGGTCTGAGGAGCTTCCTTTAGGGTATAGTTCCTTGAGACACTCTTCTTCCAGTTCATTGGGGCTGGTGGAAAAGTCCATCAACATTGTTGTGGGCTTTCCCTGCTTTGTGGATGATGGTAATTTTATAATCCTGAAGGATAATGATCCATTGGGCTAGAATTCTGATGGGTTCCTTACAGTTGAATAGCCATTTGAGGGCTGCATGGTCTGTAATCAGGGTGAATCTTTTTCTGATGAGATAATGCTTGAATAGGGTGACTGCCCATATGACTACAAGATATTCCAGTTTGGTGCAACCATAGTTTATCTGTTGCTGATTGGTAGCTCTGCTTGCATAAGCTATCACATAGTGCTGTTGATTGGGTCCTTCTTGGGCTAGAACTGCTCCTAGGCCATCTTTGGAAGTATCTATATATAGGATGAATGGCTTCTGTAGATTGGGGTGCATAAGAATTGGTGCTGTAGTCATGCGGTTCTTGAGTTCTTTAAAGGCTTTTTCTTGTAATTCTGTCTATTTAAATGGCACTCCTTTCTTGAGAAGGATTCAAATGGGGGCAGTGATTTGGGTAAAGTCCTTGATAAACCTTCTATAGTAGGATACTAGCATCAGGAATGATAGTGTTTCCCTTGGAGTCTTGGGTAATAGCAAATTATTGATCTTCTCAGTTTTCTTTGGGTCTGCATGGGTTCCTTCTTTTGAAACTATGAATCCCAGGAATTCAAGTTTCTGTTTCCCAAAGTAGTATTTCTTTGCATTCAATCTCAAGTGGTTCTTGTGGGTGAGCTTGAAGAATTCCTCCAGGTAGTGCAGGTGTTCTTTGAAATTTGCTAAATAGATGTTGGAATCATCCATGTATACAATCAGGCAGTGGTGGATCAAAGGAGCATAGACTAAATTCATCATCCTCTGGAAGGTGGGGGGTGTATTGCAAAGTCCAAAGAGTATTCGGAGGTATTCAAACAGTTTTTCTAGGGCAAGGAAGGCTGTCTTTTGAATGTCTTTAGGGTCTATAGGGATCTCATAGAATCCTGCAAAGAGGTCTATACTGCTGAAGTATCTGGCATCTTGTAACTGGTCCAAAAGGTCATCAATTCTGGGCAAAGGATAGGTATCTTTCTCGGTGACTGAATTGAGTTTCCTGTAATCCACACAAAGTCTCCATCCTCCTTTCTTTAGTACAATAAGTATAGGGCTGGCCCAAGGGCTGGTAGAGGGTCAGATGACTCTATTGTCTAAGAGTTCTTGAATGTGCTCTTTTTCAAATGTTTTCAGATAATGGGGTATTCTATAGAGTTTCTGCCAGATAGGTGTTGCATTTCCTATATTTATGCTATGGTGATATGATGGGTTGTATGGCAGGTTGCCATAATTGGTGGTGAAGATATCTTGATATTTGTTGAGAAGTTCTACTAGTTGTTGCTGTTGTTGGGGTGTCAATTCTTCTCCAATGTTGGTAGAAGGCTTCACTGTTTCCTGAGTCACAGAGGGGCCTTTCCTTTCTTCTGGGACCTTTTGCCATTTCCCAATAAGTTTAGTTCATAAACTTCCCTATGAGTTTGGTTGAGAAAAGGCACCAGATGTCCTATGATGGTTCTCTTTGGCAAGATGATGGTCTCCCAACTTTGGTTGGTTGCTCGGGAGTATACTGGATTCATTTTGTCAGAGAATGTGTGCCCCTCTATATCTAGGTGTGGGATATCTTCTTTGGGTTCAAAGAAAAGATTTCTGGGGTCGGGTGGTGCAAAGATTTCAAAGGTAGCTTGTTCTCTGGGCTCCAGGATGAGATTCTTGTGCAGTCTGGCTGGTTGCCAGTACACTTGTTGGGGAGCATTCCTCTTGAGGTGGTTGACTTGAAGGAGATGTACTTCCTTCTTGTCTGAACTTTCAAATCCTTTAGCTTGCCTTGTTCCTTCAGCTAGTTCAGATACTTTCTGTAATTGTGGAGTCTTGACTTTCATGAAGACTACTTGGGCAATCTTCTGTCCTCTAATGATTCAGTGCCATTCTCTACTACTGTTGTGTAAGATAATCTTGATTTCACCTGTACATCCTGGGTCAATGGTTCCTCCTTCCATGGTTATTCCTTGTCTGGCAAGTCTGGACCTTGAGGTCAGTTGGATGTAAGCTTCTTAGGGTGGCTGTATGGCTAATCCAGTTCTGATCATGAAGGTTTTTCCAGGTTTGATAGATTTGTCCTCCAGGCTGTGAAGATCATATCCTATATCCTCTGGGTGGGCTTTGGTCAGGGGTTTGGCCTTGGGGCGCAGCAGGGCATACTGGGCAATATTCTTACTGAGTTCAGGCTTTCCTAAGGCTGAAGCTCTACTAGCAGAGAGCCTCCAAGCTCTAAGGTTAAGGTGTGGCCATCTGGCTCCAGTAGAGGGGTCTTGGAGATAGTTGATTCCCCTTCTTCCTATAGGGTCAAGGGCTTCCATAAAGTTGATGGCATCTTCTGCCCATTCTTGGTGGGTTGCATGTCTGATGAGAGCTAGGATGTCTTTACCTAAATCATGGATCTTGAGGGTCCTTCTTCCTGGCTTTTTGGTCTTGCTTTTTTGGATCTGGCTTTTTCAGATCTAACTTCAGTTATCTCCTCTCTTCAAGGTATGGACTGCAATATCATGACTGAGATGGATCTTCTGATGCCTGCAGTCTCAGCAGTCTGGGTGTCTTCCATGGTTGCAATATTTCATTGCTTGGAAATGATGTTCCCAGTTATTGATCTCTTGTTGTCTTGGGAAATGGTACCCATCTTGGTCATAGGTAGGTGGAAGAGTAGACAAGGGATATATTTCTATCTGAGTGAAGAAGCCTTGTCCCCTGAATTGGCTTTGCAACTTGGTGATAATTTCTTGGAAGGTAGTTGACTGTGCAAGTGTGTTTGGGGGTTCTGGTCTCTGGGGTCTCTGTCTTTCCTGTTGGTCTAGTATATGGCACTAATAACAGTAGTCTCGGGGAGAGTGGAAGACCATTTGGTGTGAACATCTTTCTAGCTGAAAAGCCTTTTCTTAGTGAGTTTCTTTCTTGGGGATAATGGTGATTATACTGAGTCCTTTTTCTGTATTCCAAGGGTCATTGTCTTCAGATAGTGTCTAATGAGGATCATTCTAGGGAATGAGTTTGGGGACTTCTTCTTCTTCAGATGCTTCTTGTTCAGAGACTTCTTGATCAGAATTTTCTTCTTCCTTGGATGATTCTTGACCCCAAATTGCTTGTACTTCCAGCTTCAGTTGCAGGTGTTTCTGGAATATGTCTGCATTTCTTCTTCTTCCTTCTGCACTCTGGGCAGGCTGTGCCAGGTGATTTCCTTGTTCCCATGATCTTGGAGGAGTGCTCAGGACACTTGTGTCTCTTGTGGTAGGTAGGGCATCCTTTGGCTTCTCCTGCAATGGCTCTAATAGTGATGGGGATGGTGTTCTTAGCCCACACATTGTCTTCTGGTCTGTCATCCACCAGGTTTATTTGGGGATTAAGTCTGGAATCATTTCTATCTTCAGATTCTTCCTCTTCTTGCATATTCTTTCTGAATAGTGACCTTTTTCTTCTTCTTTGATTGCTTATAGCTGGTCACCTTAACTCTATACTTCTTGCCTCAGTAATCAAACTTGAGTACTTGTTGGCCAATATCAACAACTGCATTTATTTCCTTCATCCAGTTGGTGCCAAGAATCATATCATAGGTGACAGCTTCAGTGATAACAGCTTTGGAGATGGAGAACTGAATGTGTCCAAGAGAGATGGTGATATTTCATACTTCTCCAAGGGGTTGAGTTCGGGCTCCATCTGCTACTATGATGCTGAGGTTGGATGGTCTATCAATGGGCTATTGGAGGGTATCCAGGAACCGTTTGGCAATGACACAGACAGCTGCTCCTGTGTCTATGAGGATCTTTGCCTTTTGTTCTCCAATATCTCTATGTAGGTAGGTGCTGACATGTCTTTCAGCTACCTGAACAGGGATGGGAACTGGTTCTTACTGTGGGATTGGGACTCAGCTAGTGCTAGACCTGGTAGTTCTCAGTAATTTGTTTCAGACTCCAGCTGGTATCAGTTGCAGGAACTGCAGGAGGGGAACTTCCATATTGGCCTCTTGGATCTTCTGCCAGGTTTCATTGTAGATGTCTCTAGGCATGGTCTTCAGGGTGTACTTCTTCTTGGGCTTTGGAGCAGCAGGTTCTTGTTCTTCTTGTTCCATTTCTTTATCTTCTAGTTGTAACTCATTTGTTTCTGAGACAAAAGGTGAGGGGGTTCGGGCAGATGTTTCTACTTGTTCTTCTTCATGTTCTTTATCTTCCTCTTGGATAGTTCTTCTGCTGACATTTCTGGATAGCCTTCCTACTGGTCTCTTCCTTTTCTCTGCTGGGTAGACTGTTTTCTAGGTGGTAATCTTGGTAGAGTACAAGTCTAGGTAACTATAGTCTTTACTATTACTTGCATCCTCGAAATCTTCAACAGGATGGGCTTCAATCTTCTTGTACTGAGTGTCATTTCTTCAGTTTGGTGGTTCTGAGTCCCTTTGGTCACTTCTTTTATTATCACATTCAGTGGTATAGTGTCTGAATTATCCACAGTGAAAGCATTGAACTTGGGCTCTGTCTTGGACAGGGTACCTTCTTTCTTCTTACTGGTAATTTCTGTTATCTCTTGGTGGATAACCTTGGCTCCTCTGTGGTGGGTATCCTCTGTTGTCTTGATAGCCCCGATTTTTGCATGTGGTAAGTTTTTTAATCTGTCCAACCAATCAGTCCAATTTGGAGCTGAGGTCTCAAATTTCACTTCTGTCCTTTTTTCCTTCCTTGGCTGGCCTTCTTTCTTCAGATCTTTCTTGTCCTTGAAGGAGTCCTTGTAGGGCTTTGACCAGGATGTCTTCTTTATCTTCTTTCTTGTCATGATCACTCCAGGTAGTTCTTTGTCTGATATCAAAGAATCCTTGGGCTGTATCTACTTACTCCTCAGATCTTCTGATACCTAGGGTGTGGACATGCTGGTCAATGTTTGGAGGAATTCCATTCATAAAGGTCATTGGCCCTATGATGTCCTGGTTGGTGGTATTGAACCTGGCAGCATGCATTCTCTTCTGGATTCTTGTAAAGAAGGCTCTGGGTAATTCTCTAAAGTTCATCTTCATCCCCATGATAGATTCCTGAACCTTGTGGCAGGTTTCATTTCCTGCATACTTTTCAATGAGCCAGTGGACCATGGCCTCATATTTTAGCTTATAAGACATTGCTGCTTGTATCTGTCTCACCAGTTCTGAATCTGGGTTGTTTGCTGTTTGATGGAAAATTCCTCTGACTGATTCCCTGAGCTGAGCCTTGTAGATGGCAATTTTTCTTTTATCCAAGAGGTTTCTCAAGGCTGCAATTCCTCCAATTTCATCAAGGAATTCTCTGGGGTCTTCCTCGGGATATCCTGCAAAGGTTGGCAATAAGGTGGTCATTTTGTCATCACTTTCTTCTGATTCTGGTTCTGGTCCGGATTCTGATTCTGGTTTACTTTCTGAACTGTCACTGCAGATGGGGGTACTTGAGTTTCTTGAGGATGGTGTTTTGGATCTTGAACAAAGTGGAATAAGCCTAGGTATTCTTGTAGAAGCTACTTCCCACTCTATAAGAGGTTGTGGTAAAGGTTCTATTGGTGAGATTGGCAGGACTGGTATGGGGTGTCTGGCTGTAAGATCTTGGGCTTGTGTAATAAGATCTTCTAATTCTTATACAAGTTCTTCAAAATCTCCAACAGGACCACCTGTATTATCTGGTTGATCTAATTGGGGATTTCAGGCTGTACTGCTTCCTGCTTCTGGTTGAGATCCTTCTGATGCTGGGTAGTTGGCAAGTCTTGATGTAATTACTTCTCTTCCTGTCCAAATACTGATGATAACTGGTTCTCCTGTAGAGGCAGAGGTTGGTGTTACATCAAATATATCCAGTTTGACTGTGGGTTCTTGTGAGCTAAAAAGTTACATCAATTTTGAAATCTTCCCAGTTGAGCCCACAAATGTAACATGCCTGGCTCAATAGAGGCAAATTACAAGGTTGGGAGGTTGATGTAGTTTGGCTTGAGCCCCCAGTTACTTTATCAAAAAGCAACAAAATGTTCTAAGATTCCTGAGATCCTTGGTGTTTAGTGGTATAATAGTCAAAAGCTAGATATCTGCAAGTGATTTGTATGTCAATTTTCTAATTGGGATAGTTCTCTAGATGTAGTGGTGATTTGTGTGAATGGGTTTCCTTCTTGGATCAATCTGGGAATTGGTAGAATTTCATATATAGCATGATGATCTCCAAAAGTATACAATTTCTGGGTGACAATCTTGTGTCATGTGCCACCAGACCACTCAGTAGTTTGGCAGCATCTACCTCCTCACCTTGGCACTCTAGGCCCACATACCATGCCAGTTCCAACCTTTGCCAATACCTACTTCTTACCATCTGCTAGACTACAGATCCTGGCCTTGTCTCCTTTGGCAGTCAATCCCTTCACTAATGTCAAACTCAATTAAGAGAATGCCTCCCAGCAGCACTCGGTCCCATCTCCACAGTGCCAGGTTCCAAGCCACCTCTCCTTCATTCCCCTACCAATGAATTCCAATGCAGTGTACCCCCTCTGCTACTCCCTACCAGAAGCCTTTATATCATATGTAGTTGTGCAGTATTCTGAAGCCCAACCAATGATAGGAGATCTCCTGTCAAGCCTCTTAGCAAGGATCTCATCTCCTAGACCTTCTGCAATAAGAGGACCAACTACTCCCTCTCAACTCTACTGCTCTCTTTAACCACCATACTCTCAAGCAGTGTAGTCTTTTTGGAAAATTAACCAGCCCAAGCCCTCCTCTTGCCACCAGTAAGAATAAGACCTCCCAACTGATCTGACTCCTTCTTCCAGCCCAGATCCACCCCTTGGCCAGCTTCATCAATTGCTTCACTACTCAGGCTGGGAAGTCCAGATGATAAGCCAGATACCATAACTTCGGCAGCCAATAGACATTCAAAATTGAGACATGCTCTGCTAGAGACAAGTAGTGACCCCCCCAGCTCCACAGGGCCTCCCCCCAGATTCCAACCCTCTGCTCCTACCAATGTCTAGATAGTACCAACCCATATACTGACAAATAAATACCCAAGTACCACACTGCCTCACTAGTAGGGATGATTGTTCCAATAACATTCCCTCCCACCAGGTCATTGCCCAATACCATTGTTTCACACTTGTACCAATTGAGTTTAGCTCCAGAGTTCTCCTCATATCACTCCACCCTCTTCTTGAGCTCCTTGACATCAGCAATAGACCCCAGGCTGACCACTATGTTATTGGAAAAGGCCCCTACTTTCCACCCAATTCTAAAGACAGAGAGCCCCACTATCTTCTGCCTGATTCTGTCCATTAGGGGCTCTAGGGAAAGAGCATATAGAATGGGAGACAGTGGGTCCCCCTGGAGTACACCCCTATCCAGGGGAAATGATACCCCTCTATGTCCATTATATATGAGTGCAGCCCTACTCCCTTCCAGTAGGCTGATCATTGCTGACCAGAACTGATGCAGTACCTTAGTTCTATTCAATACTTTCACTAGCCAGACTTGCCACACCCGTCATAAGCCTTCTCCTGGTCTAAAAAGACCAGTCACCCATCCAGTCCACAAGCTTGTACCTCTTCAATAACTCCATGTACCCAGATTGTGCCATTCCTAATGAACCAGCCTCCTACAAAGCCCCTCTGCTCAATACCCACGACTTGCTGGGCCACTTTCTGTAGCCTTGCAACCACTACCTTAGTCACCAACTTTCAGTCTATGTCCAGCAGTATAATTGGCCACCAGTTCTTCCAGCCCTCTTGCCTTCCTTTGTTCTTATAAAGCAATATCACCAGCCCCAGATCCTGCTCCCCCACCCATCTCCCTGTCTGTAAAATAGAGTCACACAATGCCATCATCTCACTCAATATCCCTGAGACTCCCACCATCTTCTTCCAGAAGTCCCAGGACAGACCATCCTCCCCAGGTGCTATATCTAAAGTTGTCACAGCAAGAACCTGGTGGATCTCTTTCTCTCATACTGGCAACACCAAGTCACTCAGCCCATCTATTTATAGAGGGTACTAATCCTCCAATGTCTGGTCAATGGTAGCAGTATCTGTCTCACCCTCCTTCTTGCTCTACAATTCACTCCATCACTCCTTTAATGAACCAAGAATGTCCTGTATACTATGCACCAGTATACCATCAGAGTCAAGCACCCTCTCCCACCTTTGCTGTATCCTTCTCATCTGAAGAGCCCTCATGAGATACTTAGAGGGTCTCTTCTCTTCCTCCAGACCCTGCCAATGAAGCTGTGCTGCCAAGCTCTGCACCCTTACCTCCTCCTCATCCCACAGCACCAGTTGCAATTCTCCAACCTCCATTTTCACCCTTATTAGTCTCCAATCCTCTCTCCCCTCCACCATTGCTAGTCCTGCCCAATCCTCCAAGAGTCTAGTTATTCAAACAGAAGCCCATCTCACCTGCCACCTCCTCTGCTTCCCAGCCTCTCTGCCAGCCTCACTCCAGTAGACCCTGGCCATCTCTTTCATTCTTAACCACCAAACACCAACTGGGGCACCTTCCTGCCTCCAGCTCTCTACTCTCAGTTGAATGTCTTCAGCCCACTCATTCCACCAGATCCTATCATCTAATAAAGAGGAATTAAGGTACCAATGTCCAGGCCCATCCCCACTCCCCCAAAATGCCCCTGCCCTAACAGCCCCCAATGATCTGACCAAGGACACCATTCTACCTCTAGTGACATCCAAACATCCAGTCCCTAGTAGCTAGCTGTCAACATCCAATCAATCCTCATCCCCAGGCCCCCTGTCCAGTGTGTATATACCCTCCTATCCCCCCAATACTCCCTACCAGTATCTACCAGAGCACTTAGCCTTTCTGTATCCTCCCATGCTGCCAGCCCTCCACTCCTACTCTCAGCTCCCCATCCACCATCTGTCCTATCCATTCATATGTCCCAAACTATATTGAAGTCTCTACCAAGCACATCCACCCCAGCCTCCACAAGGACCCCACTCTCCTGGAGACCTTTCATCCAATCCACATGCTCACTTCATACAGCAGGACAGTAACAGGAGCCCACTGTAACTGGCTCCCAATCTGTACATATCCACTCTCCCCAGACCAATCTATCCCCCCAGCTCCTCATATTCTATATCTCCCCTCTGCCTTTCCAAACTAGAATCCCAACCTTGCTCTTCCAAACTGCCTCATCTCCCCATTCCATCATCCATTCCAGCCTATTCAAATCATCCTTACACCTGAAATCCTGCAAGAGAAAGAGATTGGCCTCCAATCCCTTCAGCTAAGTAAAAATGTTCCTATATTGAGAAGTACCCCTTAACCCATTCACATTCAAAGAAAAAATGTTGGTTGTACTATTCATAATGAAATGCAGTGTGTTATCCAGTCCATTTCTACTGCTCCATATTCATCTCCTCCTGTGCTATATCCAGATTATATTCTGCAGTCAATGCCTCCTCTTCAGCCCTCTGAGCCTCCAATCTAGCCAATAGCTCATTCATCTCTCTATCTGTCTTCTCTTCAAACTCCTCTCAGTACTCCAGGCAGGCCTCCTGCCAGAGCTGTAGTCTATAATGCTTGATCCAGCAGTATTTAGCCCTCTCTCCAGCAACTCCTGTCAGTTCTGCCTCCCACTCCTTATCTATCTCATACCCTTTCTCCTCCAGATACACTGTAAGGATTTCCACCTTCAAAGTCAACTCCACTCCATCCCCCTGCAGGACCCATACCCAATGCTCATTGCTCATCACTCTCAAGTCCACCTCTCCCAACTCTGCAGCTGCCAGATTATTCATTATTCAGCATATTCAAAGTAGGTTCCCCACCTCCTTCCCCCCAGGAGTCACTGGTCTCCCATCATCCAATATCATGGTGTCAGCCCCAGCACTCACAGACTCATCCCACACCTATGGGACATCCACCAGCTCCTCCTCTCCAACTGCCACCATATGTCCTCCATTCACCACCTCAGGAATACCAAATTGCACTTGCTGGGCCCCCCACATTGGCACATCCTCCACCACTCTGCCTCAGGAAGTCGGACCTTGCCTAATAAGTGGAGTAGGGGTTGGTGATCCCTCCCAGGCCTCCTCCCAGACCTCAAACATACTATCAGTATACTGGTCATCACCCATCACTTTCCTGTCCTCTCCTCTCTCCTTCCCTGTACTCCCACCACTCTTGCCAGCCCAGACACTCTCTTTGGCATCCCTTGTTTCTGCCATTCCACCTGCATTCTTCTGTGGTCTACCTTCCAGCTTAGCCAACAGCTCCTTCTGATGCTTATATCCCTGAGCTCTTTTCCACTGCCCCTTGTCCACTCGAAACTACTTCCCATCCACTACCTCCAAGTGTGTCAACTCCACAAAGACCTTCTAAGTCTTTGTCTGCCACTCCACTGTACTACTCAGCTCTTCCAGTACTTCCAACAAATTCTCTTCCTCCTCCTCACTCCCCTTCACCCTTGTCACCTTACACAGGATTGTCCCCCAGACTATCACTGAAGGCCAGTCTCTTGCCTTCTCAGTAGCTTCCTTCTCTGCCAGCCAAATCTGCACATCAACATCTCCAGTCCTGAGCAAGGTCCCTTTTCAGACCCTAAATCTGATATCCACCACCTCACCACACTCTGCCATGACCTCCTCAACTCTCCTTCTTGTCTCTACCACTGTCACTATGGGCACCCCTTTCACCAGTAGTTGTACTACCCTGGGATCCCATCTCAGGCAATGCACTATAGGGACACACACCTCTCCAACAGTCAAACCAATCTAGAGCACCTCCTCCAAAGGCTCAGCCTCCTCAAAGCCCACCTCCACTCTCTCCAATCCCTTCAGAAACTTTACCAATGCTGCTCCAGCCACCTACTTAGTGATAAGCCTCAGTACTATTTTTGCTGTCACTGCTAGGCCCTGGAAGTACAGTATAACTGCAAACACTGAGATCAATTTTTTGAGTAACAGGGCTACTGCCAGGCCCATCACACCATCTGCTAAGTCCCCCTGCCCTCTAAGCCCCTGCTGCTCAGCTGTACCATCAGCAGTCACATCTGGATTTTTTTCCAGATTGGCAGTTCTGTCACTATCAGCTGTCATGCTCACTCCAGCCACTACTCTCCCAGCTCCACTACCCTCATCACCAAGAACTACTCCCCTGTGAACTGCTGTCTTCCCCATCTCCTTGCCTTTTCCCAGCCATCCCTCCAGCCCAGATGTCTGCCATCTCCCCTTCACCATCTCTGCAAAGCTTGCCCTCCCAGACCCCTGTCCTCCACCACTGCCTCCTCTCCTTCCTTGTCCTCCTGCCAGCAGCTCCCTCATACCTCCCCCCAGACCCATACCTTTCCCCACATACTGCCAGTCGAATATACTAGGGCCACCCTGCCCAGTATAACCTCAGATTGCCTGTCAGTCACTATATTGTTAGTCTCTTTTCTCCAAAAATGATATTGTAAGTACTTTCCAAAGATTGTATAATTTGAATAGTACTGGAGAAAGATAGAAGATGCAAATTTCCATCAATGTCAATAAAGGAGTACTGTCTGAAATATGGAAAGAAGAGAGTGAGCAAAAAGAAGTCTACATAGTGACTATTTAGAAAAATAAGAAGAAAGTCAGATAGATCAGTGAAGAAGAATGGTACAAAAGGATCAATGAAGGATATATTTTTTTTTTTTTT
>RBNI01001734.1:0-21045 GCA_003990745.1 Jimgerdemannia flammicorona | reverse complement strand
TTGGTCATTATTGCTCATCTCGTATGCCGTATGATCTTCTCGTGCTCTGATCTAGTGGCTTTGCAAGGAAAGACTGTCTCCTGTGCTGATGTCATCATTCTGGGGTCACCGTTACAATAAGCAAAATAGGAATAATGTCATTACCACCTCCAGTTAGTAATGAAGAGTCCTCTGATAATAGAGAATGAATCTTGATAAATCAAAAAGTCACTGTTAGTACTAAACAAAATACCAAGTACCAAAAGCAATAGCAACTTCTAAAGAAAGTCAAACAGATTAACAAAGTCAACAAAATACTTTAATAAATTAGTACTGCTCTTAGATGAGTTCAAGATATAGTTTCTGGACAAAACACAGAGTTAACAAACTTAACCAGAATATACTCTGAATTATATGAATATGATACTAATGTTATCTCTAAGGACACTATTGTAGAAAATCATCTATTTGGTAAAATATTATAATATAATAAACAAATTTAGCACAATAAGGCCAAGAAAGAACAAGAAATAGTAATTGCCTAACTGGTCAAAAAAGTACTATCTTATCTTACTGAAAGAGAAGAAGACTAAAAGTGAAATAATGCAATCAAAAAAATATATCAGATTTATGATATAACTTCTCATCTAATACTGAATCAGATCTGCCATTTATAAGGAGTAAGTAAATGGAATTTAACTTGAATATAAAAATATGAGATATATTTATTATATAAAATATATCTATAATGAATCTGTAAACTATATTATGAATACTACTATACTATAAATACTATGAACAATGAATACTATAAATAATATATAAAAATCTCAATTTATATCAATAAAGATTTAGTTTTAATAATCTATAGACTCTTGTATTATATATAATTCATTATTAAATATATATTTCTAATACCACTGCATATCTTTCAAATGAAAACTAATCACAATTACAAGTAATGTCAAGTTTATATAATTGTATTTTTGATCCATATACTTGGCTATTTAGTCTAACTATGTATTTACAATAGTGCTTCCAAATGAATCAAATTAGGTATTTGAATTGAACCTTGAATTGAATTAGCCTTTGATTTAATTTGAATTAAAATAAATTGGACCTTTGATTTGATTTATTGGGAGTACTAGTTTGTAAATAAAATATATATTTAAAAAAGTTCTTCTCATGATATGTGATCTATATACATATTTACTAAATATAAATAAAAATAATATGTATTCAATCCACTCACTAAGTTCTTTCTTGCTGAATTACATTCCTTAAACAAGAGTTACATGTATATTATATGAATAATTGTATCTATGGATATAATATTGAATTACTCAGTCTATATAGCAATAGCTATTTCTGTCTCACAATTATGAGAGACTATGTTTTTAGTACTAGAATTCTCAATATCTACTATGTTGTACCACTCTAAGTATATAAGTCAATAGACTTAGTGATCTTACTCAATTTTGAAGAAAAGGTGAACTTGGGTAAAAATATATTTATTTATATCTTATCTTATCTCAAACTGCTTGTCTGTAAGATCATATAATACTACTCAATTATATTGTAGACTCTTATAGAACTGTTACTTATAGTAAATAAGTTGGTAAAATATAGCTAAATCTAATTTTGTATCTACAAATAGGTCATGAACTCTAATTGATAAAGTAATAAAGATATTAATCTATAGAGATTAAGGAGAGATATTAGAAATATTACAAAAAAGTTCATAGGCTAACTTAGTATAAATAACTTACTATTGGATTTGAAAGTTTGAGAAGATTCTTCCTATTTACTTGATGATGATATCTATTTCTAAATACAAACTAGAGATCATGAAAAAATGTCTAAGTAGTAAGTTTGAGATCATATAGCCCAAACAATTTTAAAACTTTTTCAATATAGAGTGTACTTTTAGAGATACTAGCACTCAGGTACTAGTATTTCACAGTTATTAGTAAGCTTAAGGTGTCCATAAACTTACTGGTTGTAATATGATCAAGCTTGTCCTCAAGTATTGTTTAGTGCTCTACAAACTTGACAACTTGGGGAAGAGAATTATGTTTATTTGTTCATTGATATGATATCTAAACTTCAATACAATATTGATATTCAGTTATCTCTGTATTAGCATTATCAAGTATACTAAGTATTCAAGTTGACTCAGAAATATACTATAGAGAGTAGAGTTTTTCAAAGTTTAGTAAACTTGGTGAGATATCTACAAACTGTTCTTTTAGTTTGTTGAATTGAGATAATAGTATATCTTAATCTATAAGTGTTTTTTCAGTCTGGACTAATGATGAGACATAGAAGTACTACTCAATGAATGTGTTGAAATATCTTAACATCTCAATATGTAGTAGTGTAGCCAATTTTCACTTATATTATCAATATAGATATCATCAAGAAGATGTCATCACAGAATATATAAAAGCATATATTCTGCAATCAATAATAAACTAGCTTGCTCTCTTCTACTCTTTTATCTGTTATTTATAATAAAGATTATGAGCTCCAAATAGCAACTTTATATATATCTCTTATATATATGCTATATAATATCAACTAATACTAGTGATGGAAGCACCAGAGGTAGCATACTAGTTTCAAGTAATATAATTAGAATGGGACCCAGAATAGATACCAGTGTAAGCATACCTACTACAATAATCATTCTAGTGATAGTAGTGACAATAACAGTAAAAAGGATGATTTCTGTCTTTAATGATAAGGATTATATCATATGGGTATTATATGAAGAATCTACTCAAAAAATGTGATTAGAAGGACTACTGGAAGCCATAGGCACAAATAACAATATATGATACCACAAAGAATTGTAAAGTACTAAGAGAGATTATGTATATTCACTCTTTTAAACATATAAATGAAGCTCATAATCAATGCTATAATAGTGAATGAGATCTGGGAGATTTTATATAATTACTATCAATAAGTATCTATATCTAACCAATTCTACTTAAAGGTACAACTGTTTAATCTCTGAATAAAGTCATTCAAAGAGAGTATCTAAGATTATATCAATCATATCAATAATCTGGTAAATTAAGTAAATTCCCTTACAACTATATTAGCAGACATAATCAAGGATGAAGATAAAGTCCTGGCCCTTATATAGTCTTCTTGAGGTATACAATATAGTTGTTGCTACTATGCAGAAATTTAGTAGATTATTAGACTATAAGCATATTGTCACAAATCTCTTAAATGAAGAAATAAGACTAAGTGGTAACAGTAATGATACTAATGAAAATTGATGAAAAAGCCTTCTACAGCTAGTGCAGATGAGGCAGAGACAAGTAAGACAAAGGATGAGATCAGTGCAATAGTAAGCACAACAGTCAGCATGATAGTCAATAATCAAATTCAATGATAAATACTTCTACTATGATAAGCATGGATATCATCAATAAGACTGCAACTATAAGAGGAAGGAAAAGGATAGTTAAGAATAATAGCAGGTAAATATAGTAGATACCAATGATAATAATGAAGGTGGCAGTGGAGATCTATTTTTTACAGAAGTAGTAATCTATCTATATATAGGAGAAAATTCAGGAAATACTTTTATATTAATGAAAAATATTGATATATATACCAATATAAACTATATACTGAGCAGTGCTTATATATATAATGAAGAAGTTTGGCTTATGGATTCCAGTACAATATAGTATATAACTATATATTATAGGTAGTTCTCTATATATGAGAAGTTTGAGCACTCTATACTCATTAAGTTGAGAGATACAATGTGATATATACTCAAGACAAGGGCAATGTCAGTATACATTTATATGAGAATATCAACAAACTCTCAAGCACCTTCATAGATATATTATATATATCAGATACATATAGGTAAAAATCTCTTCTCAATAGGCTGGATGATAGCTTAAGGAGACAAAGGAGTCAACATATATCCAAATAGCATAACAGTGATCAATCCAAAGAATAATAAAGAGTTAATATATATATCAAAAAAGGAAAACTTATACATAATCAATAGTATACTG
This sequence comes from Jimgerdemannia flammicorona, assembly GCA_003990745.1. Classification (NCBI taxonomy): domain Eukaryota; kingdom Fungi; phylum Mucoromycota; class Endogonomycetes; order Endogonales; family Endogonaceae; genus Jimgerdemannia; species Jimgerdemannia flammicorona. The sequence continues at coordinate 17,014 of RBNI01001734.1, read as the reverse complement.
AGTGGCACATTATCTGCATATTCTGTAACTATGGCCAGAGAGGATCTCTAGTATATATGATATAAATACTTAGAATATATCAGCAAGATAAGCTTGGAATGGATGATAAGAAGTAGTTCAGTAAGAGGATTACTAGTGAACCATACATCTTTAAACTTCTTTGCAATAATTATATAATGAATAAGACTTCTCAATGACCCTTTTAGGAATGAATGAAATGAGTAGTCAGAATTTTCAACATGATACATATAGATATCTGTGGTCCCATATATATCCCAATATACTCTAGAAAAAGATATTTTATTATCTTTATTGATTATTATACTTACAAAGCCTACATATACTTCCTTATAATAAAGAATAAGACATTCAAAAAATTTTAAGAATTCAAAGCAACTGTGGAGATTGAAACAGAATATAAGATATAGACCCTATGTTTATATAACAGCAAGAAATATGTAAACAAAGCCTTCTGATACTTCTTCTGAGCTAAAGCAGTGAATACAGTGGCATATATCTGAGACTATTGTATTTCTCAAGCTCTAAGTAAGAAATCCAGCAATAATCAATAATCTAAGAATAATGCTAATCTTACTCTTGAGGAATTATAAAATGGAAATAAGCCAAATATCTCACATATACATATCTTTGATAATAAGACTTATGTTCTGGATAAGGGTAGTAATAGAGGAAAATTCAAGCCTAAACCAGATAAGCATATATTTCTTAGATATGATGGAATTATATATAGACTATAGAATACTCAAAAATAGTATATAGTGATATCTTATGATGTTCAGTTCAATGAATGGATCAAAAAATATGAAATTCATATAGAAATTACATCAAATCTAACAACAGTTTCAGTGATATCTATATTAACTCCAAAGGTAAGTGGAATGACCCCTACACTAGTACCAGTATAGCCAATATATATGTTAATATCAACAAGACTATCAGAGTCAAGAATTACAAAAATTACAAATAAGGATAATGAAGAAGATATCTCTTTGAAGAGCAAAAAGAAGTGCAAATCCAGGATTCTAGAAGCAGATTTAGGAGATTATTGAAACTTGCCTAATATATCTCATTACAAATATCATATGAACTATATATGCAAATATGAATATGCTTATATAGCAATGGCTGGTGAGCTAGTAAACTATAATAAAGTCATTCACTCAGATGATAAGAAAGAGTGAAAAAAGACTATAGATGAGAAATATAATTTACTTATTGAGAATGATACATGGAATTTAGTCCCTCTTCTGGTGAATTAATAAGCAATAAGATCCTGCTAGGTATATAAGATAAAGTACAATAGCAATAGCAATATAGAGTAGTATAAGACCTGATTTGTTGTAAAGGAGTATTTGCAAGGATATAGCATAGACTATAATGAGACCTTCTCCTCAGTATTCAAGCTTACTTCACCTAGAATACTTCTTGTGATCAGAGTTAAATATAACTATGAAATCTACCAAATGAATATAAAGACAGCATTCTTAAATGGCAATATAGATACTGAACTATACATCTATTAACCACAAAGATATAAACTATAGGACAATAAGCAAAAAGAGCTCATATGTAAACTATATAAAGAACTCTATAATATCAAGCTAGCAGCAAGGCTGTAGAACTGAAAAATTGATAAATATCTCATAAATAATAATGGATTCAAATGTTGTAAAGCTGATCTATATATATATATATATCTGATATATATCTTCAGAAATGATATATCTAGGAATTTGAGTTAATGATATCATTCTGATCAGAATAGTGAGTGAGATCAATGAAGTAAAGGTAGTACTATGCAAGGAGTTCAAAATGATAGATTTAGATAATGCATCCTTTCTTTTAGAGATATCTATTATACATAATAGGAGAGCATATACATACTATATACCTGAGCCAAAGAGTCTATATCCAAACTATACTCGAGTAATTCAGTATAAGTAAATACAAACCTATTGGTATACCTATGGAAATATCTGTAAGACTGAAGAAGTCTGAAACTACACCTGAAACTAAGAACATTCTCTATCAATAAGTGGTGGGATCTCTTATATATCTCATATTTAGGATGAGACTCAATATATTATATATAGTCAACAAAATAGTGCAATACTTATCATACTATAATAATTCTCATTAAATGGAAATCAAGTACATATTCAGATACATTAAAGGTACAGTATACTATATACTCAGTTTGAGACAAAGCAAGAGTACTGTATATCTATTCAGTATATGCAATACTGATTGGGTCAGCAATTTGGATGACAGATGGTCTATAACTAAATATCTCTTTTATATTAGTAAAAATAGAACCATCTCATAGCAAACATATAAGCAATATTTGGTGTTAATATTATCTATACAAGTGGAGTACCAAGTGCTATCTATGGTAATGAAGGAAGCAATCTGACTTTGTAAACTATTAAAAGAGTTAGAATTTTCTCAGGAACAAAACTCTATATCTATACAACAGGACAATTAACCTATGATAGCTTTGGTAAAAAAATCCTATATATTATACTAGAATAAAGCATATTGATATTCAGTATCATTATATATAAAAATATATAGAAAATAATACTATATACCTAGAATATACCTCTATAGAGCAAATGATAGCAGATTTCCTTACAAAAGTCCTTCCAAAGGCAAAGTTTGACTTGTGTATATAAGGAATGAGTCTTACTGATAACTCTATATCAGTATCTAAGGATAAATAAGTGGTAATCAGGGATATTTCTAATTATAGACAATTTTTAAATAGCAAAAAGCCTCAAGACTTAAGCATTTTAAGATTTTATTATATTTTTACATTTGTGATAGTATTTTTACATTTTATGTATTTCTACCAACTTTCAATCTATCTGTATATTTATCACATTTCTTTTCAACCTATTTTTTAGCTTATAAGTAGAGAATTTAAGTATTTTTTGGTTTATCAATAGTATATGAATATTTTCAATAAGTTATAGTTAGCATTTATTCTTTTATTTGTATTTCTGCTTATATATCTCATTAAGTAGAAGTATTGAAATATCTTAGCATCTTAATATATAGTGGTGCAGCCATTCTTTACCTATGTTATCAATGTATGTAGATATCATCAAGGAGATATTATTATAGAATATATAAAAGCATATATTCTGCAATTAATAATAAACTAGCTCACTCTCTTCTACTCTCTTATTCATTATCTATAATAGAATATTGTGAGGCATTTAACAATACTAAGTAATTTAAAAATCTCTCTTATATATGAGAGGAATATCTTTTAAAAGAATTTTTTTTTTTAGTTAAAGAGTTTACAAACTCACTATAATATTTATAATACTTATATATATCAGTTGTTGATATTTAGCTATAGTTATTTAACTAAGATTTGAAATTTCAGTAGAGAATTTTTTGAGTCTAGAATATTGAAGAATAAGTTAAATATAGAGATCTAGCTTTAGTATAAACATATTTACCATATGTATATTAAATAAACTCTTGATAAGATTAAGAGTTAGATTGACTAGATATTTCTAGATATCTTTTTTTACTTGATAAAGTATATTAGTTATAATTATTAAATAAATATTATAATATACCCAGCTCAATAGAGGCAAATTATATACAAGGTTGGGGGTTAATATAGTTTGGCTTGAGCCCTCAGTTACTTTGTTAAAAAGCAACAAAATGTTCTATAATTCCTGAGGTTCTTGTTGGTATTTAGTGGTATAATTATCAAAGCTAGATATCTGTAAGTGATTTCTTCATTAGAATAGATTCTTAGGTATGGTAGTAATTTGATATAATAGTCTTATATAGTGGAACAGGTTTTCTAATATGAAGCAGTCTGACAATTTAGCAGTTTTCTTATGCAAAGCAGTCTGGTAATTTAGTAGCTTTTCTTCTTAGGTAATGGGTGATCTCTATATAGTATGATGATCTTTATATAGTATGGCAATTTTCTTATGTATAATGGTCATATTTCCAAAAGTATGCAATCTCTGATAGGATGATTTTGACAGACTTCTTTATGTAGACTTCTTGATTTAGTTGCAGATTTACTAGAAATAGAGAATAGCATAAATTCTTCCTAAATCAGCTCACTGAAAATAGGTAAATAACTCAGGCAATAGATAATTCAAATAACTTAGATAGCTCAGATATTGAAAATTCTTTCTGAATTGATGAGCTTCTGAGAAATAACTCAGATGGTGTAGATTGTAGATTCTTAGTAAGTTACATCAAAGACTGACTTCATTTGTATAAGGTTATATCATAGACTGGCTCTACTATAAGATTGTATCAAAAGACTGACTTATAGTAGTTTCCTTAAAGTAAGTTCTCTGAGAATAGTGGATAAACTTGAAAATAGCAGATGATGCAGATTTTTCTAAATTGGTAGCCTTCTTGAATAATAACTCAGATTCTCTTCTCTTTGCAAAGTTATGTTAAGACTGATTTTATTTGTATAAATAAGTTTACTGTAAAGTTGCATTAACAGACTGGCTTTGTGATAAGATAATAGACTTTTTCTTGAAAAATAGTAGTGAAGTTCTTCACTTGAACTTCTAGCAGATTTCTCAGATTTTTCAGACTTATTTAGCAAGTAAACCAAAAATGTAACAAACTCTTCTTTATATTGAAAAGTGGACCAGAGTGGGAAAAGAGAGCCAATACTCAATCTTTAGAGACTTCTTTGGTTTGTACTTCAATTTGAACTGAGGTTTATTCACTCTTATCTCTTGGGGTATTTTATATATTATAATTTCTATCTGATTACTATCTAGATAATTATAGATTTACTATTTCTAGTAATGTTTGAGTATGTCTACAGGACATAAGTATATCTGTGTCTGCAGAACATGAGTATGTCTACAGGACATGAGTGTGTCTGCTGAATACAGGTGTTTCCTTAAGATATAGATAAATAACCCTAATTTGGTATCCTGGCTAATTATAAGTATAGTGGGTATAAGTAACTATACTATACTAGAAGTTTACATCATCTGGTTATATTATACTATTTGCTTGTCACAATATTTGTAAGAGGTAGTTCCCATAGTATATTCTGAAGTTTGGTTGATAAATATAATTGTTAGTAAAAAATATTTATTTGAAAACAAGTAAAATTAATATGTATAGTTAGTTTCCATAATCTATACTCTTGAAGGCTCTTCTTGGCTATTTTAAGTTTGCCTTTTGAATTATAAATCTGTATATTTACAACTGCTCTCTATATCTTAGAAACTATTTATAGAGAATATATCTTATTAAGGTATGAAAATTGTAAGCAAGAGGTCATACATTTTGAGTAGACTTGATTCATACAGATCAGACAGATTAAACATATCTCTGGATAATCAATCATGAAGGACATAACTACTGGATAGCAATCATGAAGTTTGCCATCTGGTCCATATATAATAATATTACTATAAAATATATTCATAATTAGCTATTAAATAATAAAATTTTTATCTAAATAATTTTATAATTACAAATATTATCTTTTTTCTATTGCAAATAGTCTACAAAGTTCTATGATATATATCTATAATATAGAACTGCTTTCACTTTATAGAAGGAATCTTTTTTGATCTCCTTAGGAGTCTTTTCAATAATTGAAAAATATGTAATTACTGAAAATACATTTTATGAGTATATTAACTGAATACATTTAGAGAGATTATCAATAGAAATATATAGCAGATATATTTTGTTATATCCAAGTAGATCATAATATATTTGGTCAATCTCAAGTAATACTGGAATTACTATTGCACTAAGTGAGAGTTTCTTCTATAGTTTGGAAAAAGAATTATAGTTCACAAATAGTGAGTATACTGACTGATCATCTGCAAACTTAAAATTAATTATTATTTTATCTGTGTTTGCTACTAAAAATCACTCTAATATATCTTGAAGTACTTTTATATACTATTTGCTATATAGTGTTTCTCTGTTTTAAATTTTATATTATTCTTAAATAAAGTATTTAACATCAGCTTGTGCAGAACAGTAATTAGATTTTGATAGAACAGCATATGTTTACCAGTTTAAGTTTTAGATATATAAGTGATATTAAAAACTTTGTAATTAAAGAGCTAATTTGAAAAAGAGAATTACTGAATATTCATTGATTTTATAGAAATATTAACTGTTTAATTATATACTACTCTATTTTTAGCTACTATATTTAAAAGTTTTATTATCTCTCTTAAGTTTATAAATTAGAGGGGCCCATTTACCATTGAAATTCTTCTATCTACAAATATATTAAGAAGTTTATCTGCAACCTTTGGGGATATATTTCCACTTTGAAACAATAGATTTGTGTGCCAAATTTCTCTATTATTCTTCTAAAGATATAAAGAATTATTTGCATCAGTTGTAAATACCCATATAAGTTTAGAAATAAATTCATTGTACTGTATAAGTGTTTTCTTGCTATTGATAATCTGACTATCAGTTGGTTTGTCAATAATATGATTCTTACCAAACTCCAATATAGTAGATAGACTTCTCTGATCTTGAGGTGAATTGTCATTCTCTCTGAATAATTATCTTTCCTTTTAAATTAAATTGTCATTTTCACTAAATAATGAGTTTTTCTATTCTTAAATTGAAAATAAGCTATCACTATTGATATTATCTTAAATTATATATGTACACTTAGCATAATTATCTGAAATCTTCGAAGTTTATTTATGTGAGTTGCTCAAACTTGAAATATATATAGAATTCAAAGTTAACTTATGAACTGTAGATGAATTCATAGCATCTTTCTCCACTACCATTCACATAATACAAACTTCAAAACACACTTTTGAATTATTTATTGGAGAAAGATACTAAGGTCATAGCAACTAATAAGCAAGCTGATGCATATACTAGGTCAGGTGGATCTGGAGCCTTCAACTGGCAACATATTGGATGAGGGTATAAAATAGAGATGGGGTATTTTGGAGGTCTAAGTGGGCAGGGCAGTTCAGGCAGTGGTAGTGGTACTAGGGGAGGAGTAGAAGGGTGGAGGGGGAGGAGCTTTGCTGATATGCTGAAGACTGGAGGATGGTCTGTTAGATCTCATAGTGGGTAGGCAGAGGGGAAGAGAAAGCAGATAGAAGGGAAAGTGGGAGATACTGGACCTCAGCTAATGAATAGAAGGACTGATAGAGCAGTAGCTGGGAGTAGGGAGGAGACTGCTGATGGTAGTATGACTGAGAATCTGGAAAAAAATCCAGATGTGACTATTGATAGTAGAGTTAGGCAGATGGGACCATAGAGGAAGGAGGACCTGGCTGATGGTATGATAGGGCTGAGAGTGGCACCATTACTCAAGAAATTGATCTCAGAGTTTACAGTAACCTTATGCTTCCAGGGCCTAGCAGTGATGGTGAGGATGGTCCTGGGGATTATCTCAAAGTAAGTGGCAAGAGCTGCCTCAGTGAAGTTTCTGAAGAGATTGGAGGGAGTTGAAGTGGGTTTTAAGAAGGCAGACCTACTGGAGGAAGTATTGAAGACTAGAGTAGCTGTAGGAGAGATGGTGGTCTCTATGGTGTGGTGCTTGAGATGAGACCCCAGAGTAGTTCAGTTACTAGTGAAGGGGGTGCCTATAGTAATGATGGTGGAGACTAAGAGGAGGGTTGAGGAGGTGATGGTGGAGTATGGCAATGTGATAGATATTGGATTTCAGATATGGGAGGGGACTACTTTCAGGACTAGAGATATTGATGTCAGGATTCAGCTAGCTGAGAAAGATGCCACTGGGAAGGTGTGACTGACCTTCAGTAATACTGTGGGGGGCTTTTATCTGTAAGGTGTCAAGGGTGAAGGAGAGCAAGAAGGAGGAGGAGGACCTTCTAGAAGTGTTGAAGGAACTTGGAGGAGTAGTGGAACATCAGGTGAAGGCTTGAAAGATCTATATAGATTCAATATATTTAGAAGTAGTAGAGGAGAAGCATGTTCAGATAGATAAGAAGCAGTAGGAGAGGGCCCAAGAGAGAAAGTAGCAGAGAGAGCTATTGGCTAGTATGAAGGAGTATACTGCTAAGATGTCAAGTAGAGCAGGAGGACTGGAGGAGATAAAGGCAAGTGACTGGACTGATGGCAGAGAGGAGCTGAGGGAGGCAGATGTATAAGCAGTAAGAAGGGCTAGATATCAGATACTGTATGATGATAGTGTGCTGGAGGTCTTTGAGGATGATAAGGATAGTAGGGCACCTGGCCCTGGAAAGATGCAAGGTGGTGAGGATATTGAGATGAAGGATATATATAGGGTCAGATTTGGGGTCTCTGATACAGCAATGGAAGGACAGATGGTAGGATTACAGGAGGATGAGCTGGTGAATGTCTCAGATAGCAAGTGGGAAGAGACTGCTAGCATGGGGATTGATACCTCTATGGGAAGGCCAGACACCTCTGGGGGGAAAGATGTTGGGAACCTGCAGTGGATGTACTACATTATACACAACTTAGCAACTGAGGAGTTGAGAGAAGTTGACTTGAGAGTTGTCAGTGAGGAATATTGGAAAAGAGTGCTTTGGAGAGATGGTGTAGTAGAGGCTCTCAAGACTGAGATATTGGCAATCGTCATAGAAGAGAAGAGATATGAGGTTGATGAGGCAAGGGAGAAAGAGTTGGCAGTGGCTGCTGAAGAATGGGCTGTATTCTGGTGGGAGCAGAGGAGAGGACTTCAACTTTGACAGAGTGCATACCAGGAGTATAAGGATACAATGAAAGAGAAGGAAGACATAGAACTGGCTGACCTTCTGGCTGGATTAGAGGCAGATAAGCTTATGAAGATAAAGTCTACTACAGAGCAAGAAATAGATCTAGCAAGAGAGGAGAGGAGGACTGAGTTGTAAATAGACCATACTTCTAAACATTATTCCCAATGAACAGTACAACTAACATTTTTTCTCTGAATGTGAATGGGCTATGGAGATCTGGGTGATATAAGAACATTTTTACTTGACTTAAGAGATTGGAGACTGATCTCTTTCTGCTGCAGAATGTATGTTGTGAGGATGATATAGATCAAGAAGAGTGGACTAGGGAATGAGAAGGAGATATAGCATAGATTGGCAAAGTGGCAATTCTGGTGTAGAGTGGCAAAGGTGATTTGGGTGGAATCAGGAGCTGGGGAGACTGTTTGGTATGGGGGAAATGGTATTGACTGGGGTGGGAGCCAGTGAGAGTTGGCTCTTGCTATTGCCCTGCAGCTAGGGGTGAGTAGATTGTATGGATCAAGGGTCTTTTAGAGGAGGGCACATTCTTGGAGAATGGGGTAGATGTTCTGGGAGATGACTTCAATATGGTGTGAAATCTTCAGTTAGATAGAACTGATAGAGGAAGGAGTGCTGGTGGAAGGAGTGGTGGCCTGGATATATGAGAGAAGGTAGAGAACCTTAGCTCCTTAGGAGATATGGGCAGAATACAGTAGGGAGAAAAGAGGATCTACATATACTGAGTAAATGACCTAGATACCAGAATTGACTGGATCCTGATAGCTAAATGCTGGGGGGTGAATGTTTGGAGGACTTTGGAGGTGGAGTGGTGCCTATGATCAGACCACTGGGGACTGTTAGGGCAGGGGCAGTTTGGAGAGAGTAGAGATGGATCTGGACATTGGTGTCTTAACTTCTCTCTACTGGCTAAGAAGGGGTTATGGAACTCTTGGGCAAAGGACATCCAGATGAAGATCACTAGCTGGATATATGAGGGCTTGCCAGTGGATGTCTGGTGGATGAAGTTGAAAGAGGCTGCAAGGGTTTACTAGAGAGGAGCTGATAGGGAGGCTGAGAGGCAGAGAAGGAAAAGGGAGAGGTATACTTCTAATAGGTTGATTAGATTGCAGATAGAATAGGCTGATTTGATAAATTCTGGAGAGATGGATGATTGGAGATTAGTGCAAGCTAAGCTAGAAGTGATGGAGTTACAATCAGTATTGAGAGAGAAGAAGGAGGTACATATAAAAGAAATGGTGGCTAGGCTGCAGTGGCAGAGGCTTGAGGAGGAAGAGAGGCCTACTAGGTACATTTTTTTTTTTTTTTTTTTTTTTTTTAGTCACATGGACTGTCCTTTATTACTATCTTCTATAATTATAATAATACAATATCACTCCATCCCTTCAACCAATACTCCGTGGACCCATTTCTCCCTTCTTATCACCCCCCTGTCTGAGGACAACTCAATTACCCACTACCCGAATCCTCCCGCCACTCTTCTAGAAGATATACTGTACCAAACCCCTGCAACTCCCCCCACCCGGCCCCCACCCTCGCTACCAGCCATTCAAAACATCTAGTAATAACCATTCCTAATATACTACTCTATCCCCAATCCCAACCTGCTGACCCTCCTCAAATACATATACCCAATGTCTGGCCAACCCAATCCATATAGCCAGAGCCCAGCTAAGGGTCAGCCATTCATCCCCAACTCTGCCAACCAGCCTTTGGGGGAGCTCTCCCCATCTCCCCCCATCCCCTCCCTCCAGGGCCTGCAGCCCTAACTAGTCTATGATATATCCCCAGAATACCCCCAGAACATCACACTCGCCAAGCCAATGTTCAGGCATTTGTACCACTCTTCCCTCCTGACCAACATTGAAACATTCCTTACACTCAAATGTACCACCTTCCACCAAATGCCCAGACCAATAGTTTAACATCACATTCCACCAGAGAACTCACCACCATATCACCCAGAACTTGGGGGGCAGCCACTGCATCATCTGCCTGCTCCAAAGCCAGAGCCCATTCCAGTCCCACTCCTCACCAATCCCAACCCTCTGCCAGGCTTCAGGCCAAAGGTTGCCACCCAAGCTCCATAGATACTCCATACCCTCACCAAGCTAGAAGTCCTCCACCAAAATACCACCCAGCAGTAGTCTGTCCCACTGCTACATCTGCAGTCCCCAATCCCCCTCACCTTCATCACTCTGCCACTGAAGTCTAATTCTCTTAGCGCCATCTACCACCCCCTACCAAAAGCCCTTATACTGCATCCTCCTGCTCCCCTCCATGGCCACCATTGCAAGCAGGTCACCAGAGTCTCTATGAGGAGAATATCTGACCTCCCACACCCTCTGCATGAGTGGTACCCACTCTTGGCCCCTCAGCTCACTCACCCTCCTCAGTCACCAGGCCCTCAAGCAAGGAAGCTATTTGGTAAAGTCTACCAAACCCAGCCCACCCCTTTCCACTGATAGCATAAGCACCTCCTATCCTATCTGACTTCGCCACCCTCCCCAGATCCATAATCTCACCATCTTCAATAGCCCCTTAACCACCCAAGCTGGGAAGTCCAGATGATATCCCACATACTACAGCTTTGGCAGCCAATATATATTCAGCACCATCACCTTTCCTGCCAAGGATATATGCCGACCACCCCATTGCAGAAGCATATTTTCTTACTCCAGAAGTTATTGGTCCCACTAAGCACAAGGGAGAAGTGATCCAAACACCAAGAAGTAGATCCCCAAGTAATGTACTGGCTCACCTGCCAGTACCACTGTCCCAATTACATTACCACCAACGATTCTACTGCCCAGTACCAGGGTTTTGCATTTGTGTCAATTGAGCCTAGCACCGGAACCCCTCTCATACCATTCAACAGACCGTTATAATTCCCCCACATCTGCCAATGAGCCCAGTCCAACCACCATATCATCTGCAAAGGCCCCCACCCTTCAATTAATCTCTAAAATGTCCAAACCCCCAATTTGACACTGGATCCTGTCCAGTAGGGGTTCCAGGGAAAGAGCATACAAGATGGGTGTCAAAGGGTCACCTTGTAGCACTCCACGACCAAGAGGAAAGGCCACACCCCTGTGGCCACACCCCTGTGGCCATTGACCACCAGTACCACCTGACTGTCCTCCAAGAGGCTGATCAATGACCTGTGAAACTCCAGGGGAATACCAATCCATTTCAACACTCCTTCTAACCAACTCCTCCACACTCTATCATATGCCTTCTCCTGATCCAAAAAGACCAACTGACCATCCACTCCTGCAGCCCAGACTTCTTCAATCACACCATGTACCCAAGCTGTCCCATTATGGATCAACTGGCCACTAACAAATCCATGCTGCTCCACACCAAGCACTTGTTGAGCGATCCCTTGCAGTCTCATCACCAATATCTTTGTCACCAGTTTGTAGTCCATGTTGAGTAGCATGATTGGCCGCCAGTTCTTCCAATCTTTCTGCCTCCCCTTATTCTTGTAGAGCAAGGAGACCAGCCCTAGGTGCTGGCCCCCAATCCAGGTTCCTGACCAAAGAACCTCATCATACATGTCTGTCATTTCCTCCAGTACCATGCCTACTCCAGCCATCTTCTTCCAAAAACCCCAGAGAAGTCCATTCTCCCCTGGGGCTGTCCCCTTACTAGTTGTGGCCAAGACCTTACAAATCTCCTCTCCACTCACTGAGTCCCCCAAAGTCCCCAGACCCATCACAGGGTCTGGATGCCAATCTCCCAGCTGCCATTCAATGTCCAAGGTATCCTCCCCTCCTTCCTCCTTACTCTATAGATCCTCCCAATGGGTTCGCAGCAATCCCAGAATTGCTGGGGTCCCCACCACCAGCTCCCCATCCACATCCAGGACTCCCTCCCACTGCTGCTTCGTTTGTCATGCTTGTAACATCTACAACAAAAACCTAGTAGGCCTCCCTCCCTCCTCAAGCCCCTGCTACCACAACTGCGCCTCCAACCCCTTCAGCCTCACCTCCTCCTCTCTATATAACACTTCTTTAAGTTCCTCAACCTCCTTCTGGATCCTCACAATATGCCAGTCCATCACCTCCCAATCTTCTAGCACTCCTGCCCATCTCTCCAAGAGGGCTGCCAATCATGTGAGGCCCAAAGTACTCCCTGCCAACATTGGGCACTCCTTCCTTTCCCTGCTTCTCTCCAAAACCCCTGAGCATCTGCCTTCAGCCTCCTCCAGCAGTCTCCAATCACCAGACCCCAGTCCTGCTATCTCCCAATATTCTTAATAATCCCCTTTTCCCAGTTCACCCACAAAGTCCCATCCTCCAACAAGGAAGAATTTTGTTGCCAATGTCCAGACCCATCCTCACTTCCCCCCAACCTCCCCCCTCCTAGCAGCCCTCAGTGATTAGACCACAGATACCAAACCACCTCCAGTATTGCTCAGACATCTGCTCCCCAGCAATCTGCTGTCAAAATCCAGTCAATTCTGAAGCCTGCCCAGTGAGTATAAATCTGACAATCATTCCAAAAATGTCTTCCTGAATCCACCAAAGAACTCAACCTCTCCATCTCCAACCAGTCTTCCAACCCACCACTCTTGCTTCTCATTCCTCTCCCTCCATCTGTCCTATCCATCTCCTTATCCTATACCATGTTGAAGTCACCCTCTAAGCAGTCCAACCCAACCATACCCAAAACACCAGTCTCTTTCAACCTGTGAATCCAATCCACTCACTCCCCTCTCTCAGCCAGACAGTAACATGACCCAACTATCAATGGGCTTTGTCTAGGTCTCTTCTACACTCCCTATACCAACCAAGACCCCCACTGTCCAATGTCCCCAATGTCCCCCATCCCTTTCCAAATAAGAATACCCACTCTTCCTGTCCATACCACTGCCCCCCCCCATTCCCTAGTCCAATTCTGTAAGTCCACATCCACCTCATAACAGATATCCTGCAGCAAAAAAAGATTGGCATTTAGTCCCTTTAGCCATCCAAATATTGACTTTCTCCTAGCCACCCCCCATAACCCATTTACATTTAAAGAGAATATTCTAGTTGTACTGTTCATATTGAAAAAATGTTTGCAATTGAGATCTCAACCTAGTATTCCATACTCATTTCATCCCCAGTCAGATCCAAGCACTGCTCTGCTTCCAAATCACCCTCAACGACAGCCTGAGCATCCAGTGCCTCCAAGATTTCCTGGCATTCTACCCCATCCACTACCTCCATCTCTGACTGGTAGTCTATGCAGACCACACACCACTTCTCCAATCCCTTCCTCGAATTCCACAAGAATGCTGACCAGTCATTCACAATTCCCCTAAGTTCCTCCTCCCTCTGATCATCTACTTGGTATTCAACAGATTCCAAGAGGACCACCAAGCTCTCATTTCTCACCTTCCTTGGTACCTCCTCCCCCTGCAGAATTTCCTCTCAATGCCTCTCTTCCATAATCCAGAAATCCTCTCCCCCCAGCTCCTCTGCTGCTACCTCTTCCAGAGTCTTCTACAGCCACTTCTCCTCATCTACTGCCTCCACCACACCCTGGGTGATCCAACCACCCCCCACCTCCAGGTCCACCAGCACGCTCCTCCTCACCGACTCATCCCACTCCTCATCTGGTATATCCAGCAGCTCCTCCTCCCCCCCTGCCTCACTTGGGACACTATACTGAGAGTGCACTCCTTCACTCATTTCCGCATTGGCCTCCACACCACCTTCCCCCTCCTCTTCCAATTCAGTCTGTGCCCCACCCTGGGCCATCCTGCTTTCCCCAGCCCAGGCACTCTCCTGCAATCCTACTCTCCCAGCCCCCTGGCTGCTGCTCATTCCACCACCACCCAGCTTTGTCAGCAGCTGCCTCTGGATTTTCTTCCCCTGCATCTTCTCCCAAGTCCACCGATCTATTCTGACTCTCTTCACCTCAACTTCTTCCACTACCATCCTGGCCTCATACTCCTTCCAAGCCAATCTCCTCCTCTTGACTACCTCTTCCAGATCCTCCAGAGCCTCAAACAAGTCCTCCTCCTCTTCTAGAGTCTCCTTTACCCTCATGACCTTACACTCTACAGGTCCCCACCTCAGAGTCACCAGCCAGTCCCTTGTCTTCCCCGTGTTCTCCTTTCCAGCCAGTCTCACCCTGATGTCAACATCACCAGTCTGGAGTTCTGTACCCTCCCAGACCTTGAATCCAACATCTACAATCTCCTCATATTCCTTGACCACCTCTACAATCAACTCCCTCACCTTCTCCTTTGATACTGTAGGGAAATTCAATACTGTCAACTGCACCACTTGGGGTCCCAGCACATACACCTGGTCATAGGAACCACAACTCCACCCACTGTCACCTCTTCTTTATAGCTGCCAGCAATACTTCTTCTTCCTTGAACCCCACCTTGACCCCTTCTTTCTCCTTCAAAAACTTCACTGAAGCCACTCCTTTTACCTCCTGCACCACCAGCCCCAGGATTATCCTCACCGTCACCACCAAGCCCCTGAAGCACATTGTGACCATGAATTTGGACCTCAATTTCTTGAGTAATGGTGCCGACACCATGCTTGTCACCCCATCTGCCAGGTCCCCAGGTCTTGTGCCCACCCCCTGTCCTGAATTAGCCACCACCATTACATCTGGATTTTTTGTCAGATCTCCAGTCACAGCCCCATCAACAGTCACATATCCAGCCCCTACTCCCCCTCCTCTCCTACTGCCAGACACTCCCCTGGGTGCTCCTCTCTGTCTCCTAGCAGCAGCTGTCAATGCCTTCCCCAGGCCCAGCTAACCATCTAGACCAGAGGCTATCTTCCCCATTTTGACCTTGTCAGTGAAGGTCAACCTCTCCCCTCCTCACTGCCTCAGGCCACCCCTCCCTCCACCACCAGGGCTTCGGCTCACCATCAAGGCCCCTAGTATCCCTAAACCATCTCCCCTCCTCTCTACCTGCTGCCAGCCAAAGGCACTGCCTCTCCCCTGGCCAGTATACTCACCAGTTTGATTGCTGCTGTCCATGTCAATAGTCATCTATCATTGAAAACATTGTAGAAAGTACTGTCTAAGTCTTATATCACCTGAATGTTACTAGTGAAATATGTGCTTGGCCTACTAGATACTTGTTGAGGCTTCTTTAGGTAAGAAGGGTATGGTATTGATGGGATGGAGTCCTTGATGTAGAGGGGGAAATAGTATATGGTATACAACAGATCTTGGAGTTGCTGAAGGAGTGGTGGAGGGGTCTGTAGAGTGAGGAGGAAGGGAGTGTTAATGCAGATGCAATTAGAGACACTCTGGAGGATTGAGGGCCACCACAAGTAGAGGGTCTGGGTGATTTGATCCTACTGATTCAAGAGGAGGAGATCCAGAGAGTCCTTGTAGCAACCAAGCTTGGAATAGTACTGAGAGAGGATGGACTACCTTGGGACTTTTGGAAGAAGATAGTGAGGGTCCCTGGAGTGTTAGGAGAGATGAAAGCTCTCTGTAACCTTATTCTTTTGAATAGTCAGTGGATGAGAGGGCAGGACCTAGGGCTGGTGGCCCTGTTGTATAAGAATAAGAGAAGGAGAGAGAACTGGAAGAACTGGAGACTGATCATACTTCTGAATATAGATAGGAAGATAGTTATTAAGGTGATTGTAGTGTGATTATAGAAGATTGCTCAACAGGTACTAGGGGAGAAGCAGCAGGGCCTTATTGAAGGCAGACTTATCAGAGATGAGATGGCTTAGGTGTATGGAGTTATTGAAGGGATACAGGCTAGTAGATTGGATAGGAGACTGGTCTTTTTGGACCAGGAGAAGGCCTATGACCCTGTTTAGCAGGTGTGGCTGGGGAAGGTGCTGGACAGAATTAGAGTTTCTCTACTATTTCAAACTTCTATATTGAATCTGTTAGAGGGTAGTAGGGCAGTACTAATGTATAATAGTCACCAGGGTCTGACATTTCTCTTGGGGAGAGGAGTTCTTCAGAGGGACCCACTCCATTCTATATGCCCTTTCATTAGAACTCTTGATGGATAAGATTCAACAGAAGGTGACAGAGCTCTCTATCAATGGAGTGGTGTAGAAGGTGGGGGCCTTTGCAGATGATATGGTGGTTAGCCTTGGATTAGTAGCAGATGTTGAGGCTTTTAAGGAGACAGTAGACTGGTATGAGACA
Source organism: Jimgerdemannia flammicorona (assembly GCA_003990745.1). Taxonomy (NCBI): domain Eukaryota; kingdom Fungi; phylum Mucoromycota; class Endogonomycetes; order Endogonales; family Endogonaceae; genus Jimgerdemannia; species Jimgerdemannia flammicorona. Next base: position 113 of record RBNI01001734.1, on the reverse strand, counting down.
CACTCTGGTGTCAAGTCCTTCGGGACTGCTGACACTTGAAAAAATTGGAACGATATAGAGAAGATTAGCATGGTCTCTTTTTTTTTTTTTTTTTTTTTTTTTTTTTTTTTTTT
>RBNI01001733.1:0-21052 GCA_003990745.1 Jimgerdemannia flammicorona | reverse complement strand
CCCCCCCTACCCCTTCCCGATGAAAGACCACCTTATCTAACACTATCCCCACCCTCCCACCACTCTGCTCACAGATCCTCACCACCAAACTGTGACATCGGCCCCTCTGAGGACCCCAACCTGCCCACCATCCAGTCAGCAGATCCCCCAATAGCCCTTCCCATCTCAACACCTTCTCTCTCAGCCCCAGCTACTGGCCCCCCTCAAATACAAAAAGCCAATGACCTGCCAGTCCTACCCATATTGCTAATACCTACCCTACAGTGAGCCAACTATTACCCACCCCACCTACTAGCCGAGATCTCAAGCCCTTCCATCGACCTCCCTCCCCCACCAGCCTATGCCCCATACCCAGTCGATCCCCTATCTCAGCCCAAAAGTCCCCCAAAACCTTGCACTCTCCTAGCCAATGTTCTGGCATCTGTACATGACTCCCAGCTCTCCCAACATCATAATACTCCTCACAGTCAAATTGTCCACCTGCCACCAAATGCCCCATATGGAAATTCAGCATGACATTCCTCCACAACATTTGCCAACATACCACCCAGAACTTGGGGGGAAGCCATCTCCATACCTCAGCACTCCAAGACCAGATACCGGCCCAGTCCCACTCCTCACCAATCCCTGCCACCTGCCAGCCGCTTGGCCAAAGATCCTGGCCAAGACCCTGCTGACACTCTACTCCCTCCCCAATATCGAATGTAGCAAGGGGAGTACCCCCCAGGAGCAATCTATCCCAGCACCACATATTAGGCCCCCATACTGCCTCCCCCTTATTGCCCTGCCAGCGTAGGCCAATTCAGTGTGCTCTCTCAGCCACGCCCCACTAAAAGCCCTTGAACCGCAGCTGCTGAACACCATTCAGCCCCACCAAAGAGAGCAGGTCTCCAGAGGACCCCCGAGGGGATGTATGCAACTCCCATACCTTCTGCAGCAGAGGTACCCAACCTCTGCCCTGCAATTCCACAGCTCTCCTCAACCACTAGGCTCGCAAGTAGTGCAGTCTCTTAGGAAAGTCCACCAGTCCAAGACCCCCCCTGACTACTGGTCTTGCAAGAGTCTCCCAACTGACCTGAGACCTCCTCCCCACCCAGATCCAATCCCTAGCCACCTTCATCAGCTTCTTCACTACCCATGCTGGGAAATCAAGGTGATATGTCACATATCATAGCTTGGGAAACCAATATACATTCAGAATAGACACCTGCTCTGCTAGAGAGATATGGCGGCCTCCCCACCCTTGAAGGGCCTCCCCCCAAATGGTCACCCTGCTCTCCCACCACACTCGTGGCAAGACAGAACCATATACAGAGAGGAAGATGCCCAGATACCGCACCACCTCTCCCATAGGGACAATAGTTCCAATGACATCCCCTCCTACTAGTCCATTCCCTAGCACCATCGTCTCACACTTGTGCCAGTTGAGCTTTGCCCCCGAGTGAGTCTCATACCATTCCACAGCCTCCTGAAGCGCCCCTACATCTGCCACAGACCCAAGGCCAACTACCATATCATCAGCAAAGGCCCCCACCTTCAACTCTATACCATATATAGAGAGCCCTGCCACCTTTCGGCGAATCCTATCCATCAATGGCTCCAGCAAAAGGGCATACAGAATAGGGGACAGAGGGTCCCCCTGAGGAACCCCTCTTCCCAAGGAAAATGCCCTCTCACGGTGAGCATTACACATCAGAGCTGCCCTACTGCTCTCCGACAGACTCAACATAGAGACCCTAAACCTTGGGGGAATCCCAATCCGGTCCAATATCTTGCTCAGCCACACCCGCTATACCCAGTCGTAGGCCTTCTCCTGGTCCAAAAAGACCAACCTGTCATCCAGGCCATAGGCCCGGGCCCCTTCAATGACCCCATGAACCCATACAGTCCCATCTCTAATAAGTCTGCCCCCAACAAAGCCCCGCTGCTCCTCCCCCAGCACCTGTTGGGCAACTTTCTGCAGTCTAGCGACAATCACCTTAGTCACCATCTTCCTGTCCATGTCCAAAAGCATGATCAGCCTCCAGTTCTTTCAGTCTTCCCTCCTCCCCTTATCTTTGTACAATAGGGCCACCAGCCCTAGATCCTGCTCTCTAACCCACTCACTGCTCTGAAGAACATGGTCACAGAGAGCAGTCATCTCACCTAAAACTCCGGGGACATTTACCATCTTCTTCCAGAAGTCCCAAGGTAATCCATCCTCCCCTGGTGCTGTCCCAAGTGTAGTAGTCACCAGGACACTCTGGATCTCTTCTCCCCACACCAGTAAGATCAAGTCACCCAGTCCAGCCATATTGGGTGGCCTCCACTCTTCTAGTATGTCTGCAATCTCCACCTCATCAGCACCCCCTTCTTCCTCACTCCACAAGCCCTGCCATCTCTCCTTCAACACCCCTAAGATCTGTTGCATACTGTGCACCATGTCTCCATCAGCATCCAGGACCCCATCCCACCGATGTCACACTCTCCTAGCCTTGAGAAGCCTTGATAAGTATCTAGAGGGCCACTCACCCTCCTCAAGCCCCTGCCACCATAGCCTAGCAGCCATGCCCTGCATATGAGTCTCCTCCTCTTCCCTTAACATCTGTTGTAACTCCACTATCTCCAGTTTCGCCCTCTCGATCCTCCAATCCTCCACCCCTTCAACAGTGAGCAAATCTGCCCAATCTGTTTGAAGTCTCCTCAGCCTGCTGGTAGCACACCTCGTATGCCTCCTTCTCTGCCTCCCGGCCTCTCTACCAGCCTCTCCCCAATAAACCCTTGCAGCCTCTTTCAATCTCATCCAGCGGACAGCCACTGACAAACCCTCGCACCCCCAGTTAAGAACCTTTGCCTGAATGTCCTCCTTCCACAATTCCCACAACCCCTTCTCAGCCAGCAGGGAGGAGTTAAGACATCAATGTCCGGGTCCATCTCCACTCCCCCCAAACTGCCCCTGTCCCAATAGTCCCCAGTGATCAGACCATGGGCACCACTCCACTTCCAGTGTCTTCCAAACATCTGCCCCCCAGCACTCCGCCCACAAGTATATTGCCAGCCAGGCCTCTATTATTTTCCATCAGAACTCATTGTATTATAACTAACTGACTCACTCTATCTAAAGAAGTTCTCTCATAACTTACTTCTCTATTCTTCTTGAGTAGAATCTGATATCTTGATTATTTATTTCCAATATACACTACTCTGATTCCCCCAGCTCTACTACTCTCTCCTCTCCCAAGCCTCTCAATATCTTTGAAAATTAAGAGAAATCTATCAGACCAAGGCTACTATCAGCAATCCTCAGCACCAATAGATCTCTGCCTATCTGAGGCTACCTTTCTTTCTACAGCCAGCCCTTCATTGTCTTCTTCAGCTTATGAACTATCTATCTAGGGAAATTCGGATGATAGTTCAAGTTTTATAGGCTTAGGAAATCAGTATATTTTCAGGACCCCTACTCTTCCTACTAATGAAAAGTTCCTTGCAGTCTATCTTATCATCAACTCCACTCATTGTAAGACTCTCCTCTTCTACTTACTCTTCTCTCAAAACTATACTATACTGAGAACTAAATATCAAAATACCTCACTACTTCACTCTTTTCAACTAGCTTTCCAAACTATCTCTCCTCTCTTAGTATATCACTAATGTCAATGTTCTTATACTTATCCTAGTTCTGCTTAGCTCCTGTTATCTTCTCATGCAATCATATCCCTTTCTTCAACTTTCTAATATTCTGCTCACTCTCTACTCTTACTCTCTTTTTTTTTTTTTTTTTTTTTTTTATAGTCACTTGGACTCCCTTTAATAACTGGCATCTATAGTAATATTGATATAGCCTAAGCCCTCACCCTATCCCACAAGGACCCCCCTCCTCCTTAGTTCCAGCAAATGACACCCCATCCACCTTGACCACAACTCTTCTACTACTCTTCTCTACAATCCTCCTTACTAGTCCCCTATGTCTCCCTCCCTTGGGTCCCCAACCAATCCACTATGCCTTGAAGAGCTCGAGCATCAGCTCCTCCTACCTCACTACCCTCAGTCTCACTGGTCACCAGGGGCTCACCTCAAAGATGCTCCGCTAGTGTTCCACAAGCCCAACTCATATCATGACAGCCCAACCAACCATCAGTCACTCATTCCCCACCCCCCCCACCAGCCTTGACTGCAGTGCTGCCCACTGCCCACCCACCTCAGGGTCAGGCACCAACACTCCCAACCTCTCTCCAACTACCTTCCAAAAATTCTCCATACTCTCGCACTCTCCCAGCCAATGTTCAGCAGTCTGCACCACCCCTCTCTCCTGCCCTACATTATAACACTCCTCACAATTAAAGACCCCTCCATCCACCAGATGGCCAGCCCTAAAGTTTAGCATCACATTTCGATGCAGCAGTCTCCACCATGCTACCCAGAGTTTTGGCAGAAGCCACCTTGACACAACCTTGATCCATGACCAGACATCTGCCCAGTCCCAATCCCAGTCCCCTGCCAGGTCTCTGGCCAAAGGTCCTGCCCCAGCCCCCTAAGGCACTCCATGCCCTCCTCTAAGCAGAAGTCCTTGACCAGATTCCCTCTCAACAAGAGTCTATCCCAACTCTACATTGCCAGTCCCCAGTCCTCATCTCCTTCAGTACCTTGCCAATGGATCCCAATGCAATGGGCCCCATCAACCACTCCCCACCAGAATCCTTTGTATCTCATCCTCTGGCTACCATCCAAGGCTACCAAGGACAGAAGATCACCTGAGCCACTCCTTGGTGACACCCTTGCCTCCCACAAATGCTGTATAAGGGGCACCCATTCTCCTCCTCTCAACTCACTGGCCCTCTTCATCCACCACACCCTCAAGCAGAGTAGCCTCTTGGGAAAGTCCACCAGGCCAAGTCCTCTGCGATCCACAGGAAGTGCTAGTACCTCCCAACCAATCTGACTCCAGCATCCAGCCCAGAGCCAAGAGTGGGCCATCTTGAGAAGCTTTTTAACCACCCACTTAGGGAAGTCCAAATGGTAGCCCAGATACCAAAGCTTCGGTATCCAATATATATTCAGAACAGTTACCCTTCCCACCAGTGACACCTGTCTACCATCCCAACTTGTCAGTACTTTCCTCCATTCTATCAGCTTGCACTCCCACCACTCCTTGGGAAGTAAAGAGCCATACACTGAGAAATAGATACCCAAGTACTATACCACTCCTCCAGCCAAGGACAATTGTTTCAATGATGTCCCCACCTATGACTCCTTCCCCAAGGACCATTGTCTCACACTTATGCCAGTTGAGTTTCGCTCCAGAACACCTCTCATACCACTCAACTGTCTCCTTGAGCATAGCCACATCTGCCACCGAGCCCAACCCAACCACTATATCATCTGCAAAGGCCCCCACCTTCCAATTGATGTCCAAGATATTCAGTCCACCCATCCTGCACCGGATCCTATCCAACAAAGGCTCCAGGGCAAAGGCGTAAAGATAGATAACAGTGGATCACCCTGAGGCACCCCCCTCCCCAAGGGGAAAGAAGCCCCCCTGTGTCCATTTGCCAGAATCACAGCCCTACTCCCTTCCAGTAATCCAATGAGTGACTGACAAATGTCCACTGGTACCCCAATGTGCTCCAGTACCTTCTCTAACCATACTCTCCAGACCCTATCATAGGCCTTCTCCTGGTCCAGGAAAACCAAGTGACCATCCACCCCTGCAGCCCAAGTACCTTCAATGACACCATGAATCCATGCCATGTCATCCCGGATCAGTCGGCCCCCCACAAAGCCTCACTGCTCCTTCCCTAGCACCTGGTGAGCCACACCCTGTAGCCTCACCACCAGGATTTTGGTGACCAGCTTGCAGTCCATATCCAGCAGCATAATTGGCCTCCAGTTCTTCTAGTCCTCCTTACGCCCTTTGTTCTTGTACAGCAGGGACACCAGCCCCAACTGCTGCCCTCCAATCCACTCCCCTATACTGATGACCACATTACACATCAGTGACATCTCCTCCAGTGCCTCCTCTACTGATGCCATATGTTTCCAAAAGTACTAAGGCAAACCATCCTCCCCAGGCACCATTCCCAGGGTTGTTGATGTCAGAACTCGAAGGATCTCCTCTCCCAAAACCAGTTGGCCAAGATCCCCCAACCCTGCTGCAGAATTCAGGTGCCAATCTTCCAGATGCCACTCAATGTCCTGCACCACCTCCCCTCCCTCCTCTTCACTCTAGAGGTTACTCCAACAGGTGCTCAGCTGGTCAAGGATCCCCTGCATACCTAATACCATCTCTCCCTCATCGTTAAGGACTCCTTCCCACCAGTGTCTTGCTCCCCTAGCATGAAGGAGATGGGACAAAACCTTGTGGGCCTTTCTCCTTCTTCCAATCTCTGCCACCATAGCCTTGCTGCCAGGGCCTGAGCCTGCACCACTTCCTCCTTCCTCAACAAATCCTACAGCTCCACCACTTCTAGCTTAGCTCACTTAGCCTTTCAGTCCAATACCTCCTCCTCCTCCAGTAGCCCAGCCCAATCCAGAAGTAGTCTTTCTAGTCTCCTAGATGCCCATTGGACTTGTCTCCTCCACTGAGCACCTTGCTCCTTCTCCACTTCCCCCCAGTACCTCCAAGCTTCAGATTTCAGTCTATGCCACCTATCTCCAATCCTCATCCTGGCTCTCCTCCAATTATTAACCTTGGATCATACCACTACCACCCACGCATTCCACAGGTCCATCTCATCCAGCAGCAAAGAGTTCAGATGCTAATGTCCTGGCCCCTCTCCACTTCCTCCAAACCTTCTGCCTCCCCGAATACCCCAGTGATCTGTCCAAGGGCACCACTTGACCTCCATTATCTCCCAAACTGTATTACCCCAACACTCAGCAGTCAGAATCTAATCAATCCTAGTACCAAGTCCTCCCACCCAGTGAGTATATAGACATTGATCCTCATCCTGAAGTCACATAGCATCCACCAGTGAGCTGAGTCTCTCCACCTCTTCCCAGTCCTCCAATCCCCCACTCCTTTCAGCCATACCCCGTCCCACATCAGTTCTCTCCAGCCTACTCTCCTATACCTTATTAAAATCACCCCTCAGACAATCTACCACAGCCTCAACCAAGAGCCCAGAATCCTGCAGATCTCTAATCTATGCCACTCGAGTCCCCCTCTCAGCTGGGCAATAACAAGATCCCACCACAATTGAGTTCCATCCAGACCTCCACCATATCCCCCACACCAATCTACTACCCCAATGTCCAGTGTCTGCAATGTCCCCTTTCCTCTTCCTAATCAGGATTTCCACTTTACCCTGCCAAACTACCACCCCACCCCACTCTCTTGTCCATTCCAGGCCAACTTCCTCACCCTCACACCATATATCTGGAAGTAAGAAGAGATCTGCCTCCAGTTTCTTCAGTCATCCAAAAATCATATGTTGCCTCCCAGTCCCCCTAAGCCCATTGACATTCATAGAGAAAATGTTGGTTGTACTAATTATAGTAAAGTATTTGAGAGTGTTAATGTCTCCTCCATGCTCACTTCCTCTCCAGCCAGATTCAGGTTATATTCTACCACAATCTAATCTTCCACATTTTGCTGTTCATCCAGAGCTGCCAACAATTCTGCACAGTCCTCACCATCTACCATCTCCATTGATGCCAGGTGCTCCTCGCACACCACCTGCCACTTTGCCAGTCCCTTCCACAGCCCCCACAGATAAGCTGCCCTTTCATTGGCAATACCCAAGAGTGTTGCCTCCCTTGTCTTGGTAACCTCATACTCCTCCACCTCCAGAAGAGCTGCCATCATCTCATCTCTCAACTTCCTCACAACCTCCTCCCCTCACAGCACTTGCCCCCAGAAGTCCTCACTGATCACCCAGAAATTGATCTCTCCCAGTTCCTCAGCTGCCACATTTTGCAGTGCCCTCAACAGCCACTTCTCCCCCCAACTACCTCTGCTGCCCATGCCAAATCTGCCTCTCTCCCCTTCCTCTCCTTAGTTTACACAGACTCATCCCAACCATCCTCCAACACATCCTCCAACTCCCTCTCTCTCACTTTGGGAACACCATACTGGATCTGATTATCATCTGCCATCGCTGTGTCCACTACCACCTCCTCTGGCCCCTGTCCCCCACTCTTCTTCATCTTCCCCCCTTGCCTCCCAGCCTCAGCCCAGATGCTAGCACTCACTCCAGCGCCCTCCTCCATAACCCCCCCCTGCCTTCTGACCCCCATCCAAGCTGGCCAGCAAATCCTTCTGCAGCTGTCTTCCCTTTGCCTTCTCCCAAAGCACCTTGTCCATTCACACCTTCTTGCCCTCGATCACCTCCACTACCATCCTAGTCTCATAAGTCCTCCAAGCCCTTTGTCTCCTCTCCACAGCCTCTGCCAGGTCCTCAAGTACCTCTAGCAGGTCCTCCTCATCTTCCTCTAACCCCTTAACCCTTGATACCTTGCACTCCACCAGGCCCCACTTCAGCGCCACTGGTCAGTCCCTAGTCTTTCCAGTATTCTCCATCCCAAACAGCCTCAACCAGACAACCACATCTCCTGTCCTGAGCTCAGTCCCCTTCCATACCCTGAACCCAATGTCGACTACCTCACTATACTCCTTCACCACATCTATGACCAGCTTCCTTGCCTCCTCCTTCTTCACCATCGGCATATCCATAATCACTAGATGAACTACTTGGGGATTCCAATGCATACACCTCACCATTGGCACTGAAATCCCTCCAACCACTACATCCTTCTCCACTGCCTCTATTAGCAAATTCTCCTCTTCAAACCCCACCTCAACTGCCTCCAGCTTCTTCAAGAATTTAACTGAGGCCGCACCCTTCACCTCACTAGCCAGCAGCCCCAGCACCATCTTTGCTGTCACCGCCAAGCCATGGAAGCACAGTGTGATAGTAAATTCCAATCTAGACTTTTTGAGTAATGGGGCTGCCACGAGGCCTGTCAAACCATCAGCCATGTCCCCAGGTCTTGCGCCACACTCCTGTCCAGGTCACCCATCAGCCATCACATCTGGATTTTTTTCTAGATTGTCCATCACACCACTATCAGCAGTCACTACCTCAGCCACTACACCTCCAGCCCCACTACACTGACCCCCCAGTGGAGAGGCCTCCATGCCACTTGTGGTAGCAGATGCCTTCCCCAGCTCCAGCCAGCTATCTAGCCTAGTCACCTGCTTTCCCATCCTAACTTTATCTGTAAAGGTCATCCACCCTCCCCCATGCAGCCTTGCACCTCCTCTGCCACCCCCCCTGGCCCTGCATCCCCTCATTGAAGCACTTGGCATGCCAATACCAGTACCTTGACCCCCCCCCACATATTGCCAGTCAAAGACACTTAGGCCCCCCTGCCTAGTATGCTCACCAGAATACATGTTGCTCACCATATTGATAACACCAATACTCGAAAATGTTGTTGAAAGTATTGTCTGAAGTTCACATAATCTGAATGTTATCAGAGAAAGTCAGCATCTACTCTTACTATCATTTCAACTACAAAGACCTCTAATTTTTGCACTACATATCTAATATAAAGGTCATCTAGTCTAGTCTGCAACCAACTTAACAGAGGTTCTAGAGATGATATATAGTAGAAAAAATAATGGATTTCTCTGAAAAACCCCCCTCTTCAGTACAAACTCCTTTCTATATCAATTATCATAGCTACTCAGTATCCTCTTATTAATTCTATTTACCTGCTAACCTCCTATTTCTCAAATTCTTCTTTTCTCAATACTTTCTCCAATTCTTCTATTACACTCTAATATATACCTTCTTCTGATCTGGGAACAACAGTCTACTCTAGATCCTTCAGCTCCTGCAGCCTTCTAATATATTCTGCACTAAAACTATACTGTCTTGAATCTGGTATCTCTTGATAAATCCACTCTGCTCACAGTCTATTAGTTCTTCTGCCTATTGTTATAATGTTACCATTAGAATTTTGAGACTAGCTTACTGTCTATAATAGAGTTTCAGTTATACCATACTCTCTGATAATCTTTCTTCTTATGTATTATAGTCACCAGACCCAAGGAGCTATTCTCAATCCACCTACTACTGAGGACCTCATTCACTATCTCTACTAGTCACTCTTCAAACTCTTTCTTAAACTTTCTTCAGAACTCTCAGGACAATCTATTCTCCTCTGATGAAGAGCCCTACTATACCTTACTCAATACAGACATTACCTTCTCAATAGTAACAGGACTCATTACAACTGCACCAAGTCCATGGATCCTATCAATCTGCCAGCTATCCAACATAGGCTCTCTAGTAATATCTCTCTGCTTATCATCTATTAGAGAATTCTTATCAGCCAACAGTATCTTTTATTTTCTAGAGACTTCCTCCAATATCTCTACAACTATAGTCATCTCTATACAACTGTATCTTATCCCTTGTACTTTCAATACTCCTGTTAAAATTTTATCTCTTCTAAGCATCTCACCCTCAATCTGACCAATAGTCTGTCTACCTTTCTATTCTCACCTGCTTTCAGCCCAATCTCTATCTCCTTAACCTTCTCTTTTTTTTTTTTTTTTTTTTTTTTTTAAAGTCACTTGGACTCCACCATTTATTATCTGTTTATTAATAATTTTACAGTTTACCCACCCACTACCCAATCCCCATAGGGGTGCCACTCTCCCTATCTACATGAACAAAGACTACTTTCTCACCCACAACACCAACTCTCCCCCCACTCTGCCTACAGATTTATTCTACCAACTGATGCCTTTGACCCCCCAACCAAGCCACCAGCCCATCAAGGTGTCTTCCATAAGGCTACGCTACCTCATCAGTCTGAACTCGAAGCCAAGTTTCCTCTCATCCTCAAAAACAAATAACCAGTGACTGGCCAGCCCCACCCAAATGGCCAAAGCTCAATCTAACATCAGCCATTCCTTCCCCACCCCATCCTCCAGTCTGCTCCTTAAATCCTCCCATTGCCCCTGCATGTCAACTCCCCTACACACTACTCCCAGATGATCCCCAATGTTCTGCCAAAAGGTACTAAGCACCTCACACTCTCCTAGCCAATGTTCAGATGTCTGTACATATCCCCCTTCCTGCCCTACATTATAACACTCTTTATAGTGGAAGCAGCCTCCCTCAATAAGGTGGCCGGAGCAGAAGTTGAGCATGACATTTCGCCTCAGCATACACCACCAGACCACCCAGTACTTCGGTGGCAGCCACCTCCTCACCTTAGCACTCTAGGCCCAAATGCTATGCCAGTCCCACTCCTCACTGATTCCTACACTCTGCCAACTACTAGGCCACAGATCCTGGTCTGGTCCCCGTTGGCATTCAATCCCATCACCAATGTCAAACTCAATTAAGGGAGTGCCTCCTAGTAACACTCAGTCCCATCTTCACATTGCTGAGTCCTAAGCCTCCTCTCCTTCATTTCCCTGCCACCTAATTCCAATGTAGGGCACCCCTTCCACCACTCCCTACCAGAAGCCTTTGTATTGCAATTATCTGGAGTTCCAAAGACCCACAAGTACTAGGAGATCACCAGTCGAACCCCTTGGCGAGGACCTTATCTCCCAGACTTTCTGCAGTAGGGGAACCCAATCACCTCCTCTCAACTTCACTGCTCTCTTCAACCACTATGCTCTAAAGCAGTATAGTCTCTTAGGAAAGTCAACCAGCCCAAGACCCCCACATGTCACTGGTAAGGACAAGACCTCTCAGCTGATCTGACTCCTCCTTCCAGCCCAGATCTACCCCTTGGCCAGCTTCATCAATCGCTTCACTACCCAGTCTGAGAAGTTCAGATGATAAGCCAGATACCATACCTTTGGCAGCCAATAGACATTCAGAATCAAAACACATCCTGCCAGAGACAATTGGCAGCCCCCCCAACTCTGCAGGGCCTCCTCCCAAATGCCAAACCTCTGCTTCACCAAAGTCTGGGCAGAACCGACCCATATACTGACAGATAAATACCCAAGTACCTAACTATCTCACTAGCAGGGACAATTGTACCAATAATCTCCCTGCCCACCAGACCATTACCTAACACCATTGTTTCACACTTATACCAATTAAGCCTAGCCTCAGAGTTTGCCTCATACCACTCCACTGATTCCATGAGCTTCTCAACATCTGTAATTAATCCCAGACCGACCACCATATCATCCACAAATGCCCCTACTTTTCACCTGATGCAATAGATAGAGAGCCCTACTATCTTCTACCTGATTCTGTCTATAAAGGGCTCCAGAGAGAAAGTGTACAAAATGGGGGACAGAGGGTCCCCCTGGGGCACCCCCCTACCCAGGGGAAATGCTATCCCTCTATATCCATTACACATGAGTGCCACCCTACTTCCTTCCAGTAGGCTGATCATGGTGGTCCTGAACTGTCATGGGACCCCAATCCTATCCAAAACTTTTGCCAGCCAGACCCATCACACCTGGTCATAAGCCTTCTCCTGGTCTAAAAAGACCAGATGCCCATTCAGTCCACTGGCTCGTGCCCCTTCAATAATGCCATACACCCATGCTGTGCCATCCCTGATGAGCTGGCCTCCCATAAAGCCCTGCTGCTCCTCACCCAAGACTTGCTGGGCCACCTTTTGCAACCTTGTGACCACCACTTTGGTAACCAACTTTCTGTCTATATCTAGTAGCATAATTGGCCTCCAGTTCTTCCAGTCCTCTCAGCTACCTTTGTTCTTATAAAGCAATGTCACCAACCCTAAATCCTGTTCTCCCACCCATCTCTCTGTCCGTAGAATCCAATTACACAGTGCCATCTCTCCCAGTACTCCAGGGACTCCCACTATTCTTTTCCAGAAGTCCCAGGGCAGACCATCCTTCCCAGGCACCATACCCAAGGTTGTCACAGCAAGAACCTGGTGGATCTCCTCCTCCAGTACTGGCAGTACTAAGTTACCCAACCCATCTGCTTGGGTAGGGTTCCAATCCGCCAATGCCCAATCAATGTCCTCAGCATCTACCCCACCCTCCTCCTCACTCTACAATCCACTCTAATGCTCCTTTAATGATCCAAGAATGTCTTGTACCCCATGCATCAGTAAACCATTGGTATAAAGCACCCCCTCCCACCTTTGCTGCACCCTTCTCGTCTGAAGAGCTCTCATAAGAAACTTTGAGAGCCACTCTCCTTCCCCCAGCCCCTGCCAACAAAGCCACACTGCCGACCTTTCACCAGTACCATTCGGGTGACACAAGACTCTGACAACACTTTCGACAATGTCTTCAAGTATTGGTGATATCAAGATGGCGAGCAACAAGCATTCTGGTGAGCATACTGGGCAGGGGGGCCCCAGTGCCTTTGACTGGCAACATGTGGGGGGGGGTCAAGGTGCTGGTCTTGGCATGCCGAGCACCTCGGTAAGGGGACGTGGGGCCGGAGGGGGGAGCAGAGGAGGAGCAAAGCAACATGGGGGAGAGAGGATGTCCTTCGCAGATAAGGTCAGGATGGGGAAACAGGTGACTGGACTGGATGGCTGGCTGGAGCTAGGGAAGGCGGCTGCTACCTCAAGTGGCAAGGAGGCCTCTCCACTGAGGGGTCAGCATAGTGGGGCTGGAGGTGTAGTGGCTGGGGTAGTGACTGCTGACGGCGGTGTGACGGGCAATCTGGAAAAAAATCCAGATGTGACAGTTGATGGGGGACCTGGATAGGGGAGCGGCATGAGACCCGGAGATCTGGCTGATGGTGTGATGGGCCTGGTGGCGGCCCCATTACTCAAAAAGTCTCACTCGGAATTCGCCGTCACATTGTGCTTCCGGGGCTTAGTGGTGACGGCAAAGATGGTGCTGGGGTTGTTGGCGAGTGAGGTGAAAGGAGCGGCCTCAGTCAAGTTTTTGAAGAAGTTGGAGGCAGTCGAGGTGGGGTTTGAAGAGGAGGGCCTGCTGCTGGAGGCAGTGGAGAAGAGCGTGGTGATTGGAGGGATTTCGGTGCTGATGGCGAGGTGTATGTGTTGGGATCCCCGAGTAGTTCACCTGGTGATTGCGGATTTGCCAACGGTGAAGAAGGAGGAGGCAAAGAGACTGGTCATGGATGGGGTAAAGGAGTATGGTGAGGTAGTCGACATTGGGTTCAGGGTGTGGGAGGGGACTGAGCTCAGGACAGGCGATGTGGACATCTGGCTGAGGTTGTTTGGGATGGAGAATACAGGGAAGGCTAGAGATTGGCCAGTGGCACTGAAGTGGGGCCCGGTGGAGTGCAAGGTTTCGAGGGTGAAAGGGTCTGAGGAAGAGGAGGAGGACCTACTGGAGGCACTTGAGGATCTCACTGGGGCAGTGGAGAGGAGGCGATGGGCTTGGATGGCTTACGAGGCTAGGACAGTAGTAGAGGTGATCGAGGGCAAGAAGGTGTGAATGGATAAGGTGCTTTGGGAGAAGGCAAAGGGGAGGCAGCTGCAGAAGGATTTGTTGGCCAGTTTGGAGGGGGGTAAAAAGGCCGGGGCTGTGGAGGAGGGCACCGGAGCGAGTGCTAGCATCTGGGCGGAGGAGGGGCTGCAAGGGGGGAAGGCAAAGGAGAGTGGGGGACAGAGGTCGGAGGAGGCTGCAGCAGGCACAGCGATGGTGGTGGATAATTTGGTCCAGTATGGTGTTCTTGAGGTGGGAGAGAGGGAGCTGGAGGATGTGTCAGAGGATGATTGGAATGAGTCTGTGCAAACTGAGGAGAGAAAGGAAGGGGAGAAAGAGTTGGCGCAGGAGGCAGAGGTAGTTGGAGGGGAGAAGTGGCTATTGAGGGCACTACAGAATATCGCTGCCAAGGAACTGGGTGAGATTGACTTCCGGGTGATCAGTGAGGAATTCTGGGGGAGAGTGCTGCGAGGGGAGGAGGTCGTGAGGAAGTTGAGGGATGAGATGATGGCAGCACTTCTGGAGGCGGAGGAGTATGAGGTCATGGAGACAAAGGAGGTGACACTTTTGGACATCGCTAATAAAAGGGCAGCTTATCTGTGGGGGCCAAGGAAGGGACTGGAAAAGTGGCAGGTAGTGTGCGAGGAGCATCAGGCAATGATGGAGATGGTGGATGATGAGAACTGTGCAGAATTGTTGGCAGCTCTGAATGAACAACAGAATGTGGAAGCTGAGATTGTGGCAGAACGGAACCTGGATATGGCTGGAGAGGAAGTGAGCATGGAATTGTAGATGTGGAGATTCAATATTTTATATAATTCGCTATAAATAGTACAACCAACATTTTTTCTATGAACGTCAATGGGCTTAGAGGGACTAGGAGGCGATGTATGATTTTTGGATGGCTGAAGAAACTGGAGGCCGATATCTTCTTACTTCAGGATATATGGTGTGAGGGTGAGGAAGATGGACTGGAATGGACCAGAGAGTGGGGTGGGGAGGCAGTTTGGCAGGGTAAAGTGGGAATTCTGATTAGGAAGGGGAAAGGGGACATTGCGGACACTGGACATTGGGGTAGTAGATTCATATAGGGGACATGGCGGAGGCCTGGATGGAACTCAATTGTGGTGGGATCTTGTTATTGCCCGGCTGAGAGGGGGACCCGAGTGGCATGGATTGGAGATTTGCAGGACTCTGGGCTCTTGGTTGAGGCTGGGTTGGACTGTCTGGGGGGTGATTTTAATATGGTACGGGAGAGTAGATTGGATAGAACTGATGGGGGATGGGTATGGCAGGAAGGAGTGGGGGATTGGAGGAATGGGAAGAGGTGGAACGGCTCAGCTCACTGGTGGATGCCATGCGACTTCAGGATGGGGATCGATGTCTATATACACACTGGGTAGGCGGGCTGGGTACTAGGATTGATTGGGTTCTGACTGCTGAGTACTGGGGACAGATAGTTTGGGAGATGATAGAGGTCAAGTGGTGCCCGTGGTCAGATCACTGGGGTATTCGGAGAGGTGGGAGGTTTGGAGAGAGTGGAGAGGAGCCAGAACATTGGCAGTTGAACTCTTCGCTGCTGGATGAGATGGATCTGTGGAATGAGTGGGTGGTAGAGGTATGATCCAAGGTTAAGAATTGGAGGCAAGCTGGGATGAGAATTGGAGATAGGTGGCGAAGATTGAAATCTGAAGCTCAGAGATACTGGGGGGAAGTGGGGAAGGAGCGAGGTGCTCAGTGGAGGAGACGAGTCCGATGGGCATCTAAGAGACTAGAGAGACTACTTCTGAATTGGGCTGGATTATTGGCGGAGGAGGGGGGGTTGGATTGGAAGGCTAAGCGGGCTATGTTGGAAGTAGTGGAATTACAGGATTTGTTGAGGAAGGAGGAGGCAGTGCAGGCTCAGGCTATGGCAGCCAGGTTAAGGTGGCAAGGATTGGAAGAAGGAGAACAACCTATGAGGTTTTTGTCCCGTCTCCTTCATGCTAGGGGGGTAAGACACCGGTGGAAAGGAGTCCTTAATGATGAGGGAGAGATGGTATTGGGGGTGCAGGGGATCCTGGGACAGCTGAGTGCCCAGTGGAGTAAACTCTGGAGTGAAGAGGAGGGAGGGGAGGGGGTGCTGGACATTGAGCAGCATCGGGAAGATTGGCACCCGAATCCGGCAGCAGGGTTGGGGGATCTGGGCCAACCGGTTCTGGGGGAGGAGATCCTTCAAGTTCTGGCATCAACAACCTTAGGAACGGTGCCTGGGGAGGATGGTCTGCCTTGGGACTTTTGGAAACATATGGCGTCTGTAGAGGAGGTTTTGGAGGAGATGTCGCTGATGTGTAATGCAGTCATCAGTACCGGGGAGTGGATTGGAGGGCAACAGTTGGGGCTGGTTTCCCTGCTGTATAAGGACAAAGGGTGTAAAGAGGATTGGAAAAATTGGAGGCTGATCATGCTGCTGGACATGGACCGCAAGTTGGTCACCAAAATTCTGGTGGTGAGGTTATAAGGAGTGGCTCAGCAGGTGATAGGGAAGGAGTAGCGAGGCTTTGTTGGAGGCTGACTGATCAGAGATGGTATGGCATGGGTTCACGGTGTCATTGAAGGTACTAGGGCAGCAGGGGTGGATGGCCATTTGGTATTTCTGGACCAGGAGAAGGCCTATGATAGGGTGAGAAGAGTATGGTTGGAGAAGGTACTGGAGTGCATTGGGATTCCAGTGGGTATGTGTCAGTCACTTATTGGACTGCTGGAAGGGAGTAGGGCTGTGATTCTGGCGAATGGTCACAGAGGGGCTTCCTTCCCCTTGGGGAGGGGGGTGCCTCAAGGGGATCCGCTGTCTCCTATTCTTTATGCTTTTGCCCTGAAGCCATTGTTGGATCGGATTTGGTGACGAGTTGGTGGACTGAATATCTTGGGGGTCAATTGGAAGGTGGGGGCCTTTGCCGATAATATGGTGGTTGGGTTGGGCTTGGTGGCAGATATGGCTATGCTCAAGGAGATAGTCGAGTGGTATGAGGGATGCTCGGGGGTGAAATTCAACTGGCACAAGTGTGAGACAATGGTCCTTGGGGAAGGAGTCGTAGGGGGGGATGTCATTGGAACAATTGTCCTGGCGGGAGGAGTGGTACAGTATTTGGGTATCTATTTCTCGGTGTATGGCTCTTTACTTCCCAAGGAGTGGTGGGAGCACAAGCTGGCAGAATGGGGGGCAGTATTGACAAGTTGGGGTGGTAGACAGATGTCACTGGCGGGAAGGATAGCAGTGCTAAATGTTTATTGGATGCCAAGGTTTTGGTATCTGGGCTACCATTTGGATTTCCCGAAGTGGGTGGTCAAAAGGCTTCTCAAGATGGCCTGCTCATGGATCTGAGCTGGACGCCGAAGTCAGATTGGGTGGGAGGTGTTAGTACTTCCTGTGGAGCATGGAGGCCTTGGTCTGATGGACTTCTCCAAGAGGCTACTCTGCTTGAGGGCTTGGTGGATGAAGAGGGCTAGTGAGTTGAGAGGAGGAGAATGGGTGCCCCTTATGCAGCAGTTATGGGAGATGAGGGTGTCGCCAAGGGGTAGCTCAGGGGATCTACTATCCATGGTGGCCTTGGATGGCAGCCAGCGGATGTGATACAGAGGATTCTGGTGGGGAGTGGTAGATGGGGTGCATCATATTGGGCTCCATTGGCAAGATACTGAAGGGGATGAGGACTGGGGACCAGAGATATGGAGGTGGGACAGGCTCTTACTGGGAGGGAATCTGGTTGAGGATTTCCGTTTGGAGGAGGGTATGGAGTGCCTTAGGGCCCTGGGGCAGGACCTTTGGCCAGAGGCCTGGCAAGGGGCTGGAATCGGGGAGAGGTGGGACTGGGCAGGCATATGGTCTTGGTTCAAGGTTGTGTCGAGGTGGCTTCCGCCAAAATTTTGGGTGACATGGTGGAGGCTGTTGCATCGGAATGTGATGCTAAACTTTCGGACTGGGCATCTGGTGGACGGCGGGGTCTTTGACTGTGAGGAGTGCTATAATGTAGGGCAGGAGGGAGGGGTGGTACAGACGCCTGAACATAGGCTGGGGGAGTGTGAGAGTTTGGAGAATTTTTGGAAGGCTGTTGGGTTGAGGCTGGGGGTATCTGTGCCGAACCCTGAGGTGGGTGGGCGGTGGGTGGGACTGCAGTCAAGACTGGTGGGGGGGGTGGGTAATGAGTGGCTGATGGTTGGCTGGGCTGTCGCCATTTGGGTGGGGCTCGCTGAACACTGGCGGTGTGTGTTTGAGGAGGGCCCCAGGAGGCCAGTGAGCCTGTGGTTAGTGAGGTGGGAGGAGCTGATGTTAGAGCTCTTTAAGGCATGGTGGATTGGGTGGGGCCCCAAGGGGGGGAAGCATAAGGGATTAGTAAGGAGGATTGTGGTGAAGAGTGGTGGTAGAGTGGTGGTGAGGGTGGATGGAGTATCATTTGTAGGTCCTATGGAAGGGGGGGGGCCCTGTGGGGTCAGTTGAGGCTTAGGCTGTATTAATATTATTATAGATTCGGGTAATAAAGGGAGTCCAAGTGACTATAAAATAAAAAAAAAAAAAAAAAAAAAAACAAAGCCACACTGCCAGACCCTGGACCCTTGCCTCTTCCTCATTCTGCAGTATCTGTGGTAGTTCAGCCACCTCCATTATTAACCTTATTAATCGCCAGTCCTCCTCTCCCTCCAATATTACCAGTCTTGCCCAGTTCTCCAAGAGTCTAGATAGTCTACTAGATGCCCACCACACCTGCCACCTCCTCTGTCTCTCCGCCTCCCTACCAGCCTCACTCCAGAAGGTCCTGGCCATCTCCTTCATATGCATCCACCAAATATCAACTGGGACACCTTCCTGCCTCCAGTGTTCCACATGTAGTTGAACTACTTCAGCCCATTTATCCCACCAAATCTTATCATCTAGTAAGGAGGAATTGAGATGCCAATGTCCAGGCCCATCCCCACTCCCCCCAAAATGTCCCTGCCCTAAAAGCCCCCAATGATCCGACCAAGGACACCATTCTACCTCTAGTGACTTCCAAATATCTAAGCCCCAGCAGCTGGCTGTCAGAATCCAACCAATTCTCATCCCCAGGCCCCCAGCCCAGTACATGTATACCCTCCTATTCCCCCAACATTCCCTACCAGTATCCACCAGAGCACTCAGTCTTTCCACTTCCCCCCATGCCACCAAGCCTCCACTCTGATCCACAGCTCCTCATCCTCCATCAGTTCTATCCCTCAATATGTCTCAGATCATATTGAAGTCCCCACCAAGCACATCCACTCCAACCTCTACCAGAATTCCACTCTCCTATAGGCCTGTCACCCAATTCACCTGCTTGTCCTACACCATAGGGCAGTAACAGGAGCCCACCATGAGTGGCTCCTAACTGATATGTATCCACTCTCTCTAGACCAATCTATCCCCTCAGCTCTGTACATCCTGTATCTCCCCTCTGCCCTTCTATACCAGAATTCCAACCTTGCCCCTCCAAACTGCCTCACCTCTCCACTCCTTCGTCCAATCCAGTCTATCCAAGTCATCCTTACACCTGATATCCTGCAAGAGGAAGAGATGAGCCTCCAATCCCTTCAGCCAAGTAAAAATGTTCTTATGTTGATAAGTGCCCCGTAACCCATTCACATTCAAAGAAAAAATATTGGTTGTACTATTCATAAGGGAAATTATATAGTTTCAGATGTGTCCTCTACTGCTCCATGTCTACTTCCTCCTGTGCCCTATCCAGGTTGTACTCAGCGATAGCTTCTACTTCCTCAGTCCTCTTAGTCTCCAATTCAGCCAGGATCTCAGCCATCTCCCCATTCTCCTTTTCCTCAAACTCCTCATGGTACTTCAAGCAAGCCTCTTGCCAGAGCTGCAGTCCATGCCACTTAGTCCAACAGTGGGCAGCCTGCTCACCTGTCACAACTGCCAGAGCAGCCTCCCTCTCCTTATCTACCTCATACCCCTCCTCCTCTCAGAATTTCTGCCTTCAATGCTGCCACCATGCCATCACCCTGCAGGATCATTGCCCAATGCTCTTCACTCATCACTTGGAGGTTGACTTCCCCCAGCTCTTCTGCTACTAAGTTGTTTATCATCTGGCACACCCAGAGCAAGTTTCCCACCTCCTTCCCTCCAGGGGTCGCTGGCCTCCCTCCATCCAACATCATAGTATCAGCCCCTACACTCACTGACTCATTCCATCCCTCCTCTGGGACATCCACCAATTCCTCTTCTCCAGTTGCCTCTACAAATCCCCCCTTCTCCACATTTGGGACTCCAAAGCACACCTGCTGAGCACCATGCATCAGCATATCCTCTACCACTCTATCTCTCACCACCAGACCTCTTCTGATAAGGAGAGAGGGTGAAGGTGAATTCTCCCACATTTCCTCCCAAATCTCAAGTGTGCCATCTTTATATGGATTCTTGCTCGGCACCTTCTCAGCCTCCACCTGCCCCCCCTCCTCATTCCTTCCACTAATAGCAGCCCAGATACTCACCTCAGCACCTCCAGTAATTGCACTATCACTCGCCTTCCTCATCGCCTCCACCCCCATTTTCACCAACAATTCTCTCTACCTTCTGTGCCCTTGGGACCTCTCCCACACCTCCTTGTTGATGCAGACTCACTTCCCTCCAGCCACCTCAAGATGCCTCACCTCCTTGAATGTCTTCCATGCTTTTGCCCTCTTCTCTTTTTTTTTTTT
>RBNI01001732.1:0-21055 GCA_003990745.1 Jimgerdemannia flammicorona | reverse complement strand
AAAAAAAAAAAAAAAAAAAGTCTATTCCCTTATTTCTTGTTTCTATTTCATACTATATGTCACAATAAGTACAGCTCTTTTACTAATATAAAAACCCAAAAGTAATACTTAGACTACACTACTATAACTAGAAATTAAAACTTAGCAATTCTTTATAAGTACTCAGAACTTAGAACTCATAATTGTCTTAATTATCTATAATATATTAATTCTATCAATATATAGTTTTATTATATATATTGTAAAAATATAATAATTACTAATAAATATTCTTTAATATTAATAAATAAAGACTATTTGAGAGAAATAATAATAATAATTAATATAGCTATTTATAATAAAAATAGTAAAAAATTATAATTATAAATAATATTTTAATATTAATAGTTTTAAAGTTTAAATAATATAAATATAAATACTACAAAATAATAATTTTGTAAAATAGACTAGTTTTATTTTTATTTAAGAAATATATTAGTTGGTTTTAAAATAATCAAGACTAATATAAAGAATTAGTTATATATATATAATATAATAGTGACCCCAGAATGATAATATCAGCATAGGAGACAGTCTTTCCTTACAAGCCACCAGATTGGAGCACAAGAAGATTATATGGCATATGAGATGAGTAATGATGACCAACCATGAGTCATTGTGACCACAGTATGGTATCTTGAGGAATATAAAAGAAGGATCAAGGAACCATAGTAGTAGCAACCAACAAGACTCATTAATCCCAAAATAGCTCAAAGACTCACTATAAATGAAATGTCTGCCACTTGCCAAACCTCAAGGTCAAGGAACTGCCAAGGTATCTCAGTTGAAGAGAGGATGTTCCAAGACATCAGAAGAGCCATGAGGACCTGCTCAAGAAGGACTCCTAGTGTCAACCTGAGTACTGGTAACCCTTATCACTATATCCTCTACTGCTGTGAAATAGAAACAAGGATCACCATTGCTACTGAATGCCTCTAAATGTGGCAGGAATATGAAATAGGAAACCTCCTCTGCTAGGAGTTCCCATAGGCCAGCCCTCAAGAGCTATAAGATACCACTTTCATGGATATATGTGAGGCAAAGATAGCTAAGAAGATCCATCAGATCTTCAGGTATGCACTATGGTCAATCTCCAACTTGGAGTATGTTAGAGTCTCAGATTTTAGAGACCTGTCATCCTACTGTATCAATGCACTAAAAGCCAGGGTGGCTACAGAAGCCCAGTCCACTATCACTCTCAATAGTGGTGAAGTAGAAGACTTCTGGCACCCCATCCTCCAGGACAACCCAGACCAATTCCTGCAAGGATTGATCTCAGTATTCTAAGGCCCAAGCATCCAGGTTAGACCTCCCCAAGACCCCACATTTGTCCCCTATTTTGTGGAAGAGAACCTCATAGACTGGAGAGCTCCAGACCTCCTTTCTGCCACCGAATGTGATGATATCATCAGCGATGATGTCATCCTGCACAACCTACATGATGATGATGACCAGACAGATGAGATGTTCATGGACCTCATCTCTTTTGAAGACATCCTGATCTCTGATGATGAAGCCCCTATGGTCTTGAACATTCTGCTCTAAGTCCCTTGGTTATACTGAATAATACCAGCACCAGCATTTTAATGTAATACTGAATTATACCAGTATCCTGAATCTGTACAACTATTAGTACTGACCCCAGAACTTAGGTCCTGGCATTTTATTTATTGGAATTTATATTTAGCTTTATATCTTAGCAACCATTGAATTATATTTTGTATAAATACCCCTCTTATTTCCTCTGAAATAAAGTCAGTTCCAGTTCACTTATATACAATCTCTTGCAAGCAATCTAAGAGATAACAAGACAGTTTAAAGATAAGAAGTTTGAGGACTATAAGACCTTGAGAAGGCACTCAAATAAGAACTTGCTTATAACAAACTTGAGTTAGTCTAAGAGATATACCCTGAAGAGAAACTGGCATATTTGAAGGACTCAGCAACTACTACATGACAACTTAGTGCCCATTGGCTGGTGATTCAAGATAAATCCCTCACTTTTAAGCTGAAAAACGAACAACCCCCACAACAACTATCCTGACTACAAGAGTTACCCCTGTAAGAATTCAAGACAAGATGGAAATGTGCCCCCCTACATTCTATAAATATACTACTGAAGAGTCAATCCTGACCTTCATTGAAGACTTTGAACAATTTGCTGCCATATGAGCCCTTGGTGTGGATGCACAATTGGCCCTTCTATCAGTCAGCCTCAGAGGATCTGCTAGAGATAAGTTCAATGCAGCCACTATTGCCGATAATAGTGTAATCAAACTTGCCAACATGAAGGCCTTCTTCAGAACAACATACTATACTGAAGAGATCAAGCAAGCTCTTAAGGATCAACTCAATACTATCTGCCAGGGACTTAGTGAAGATCCCAACTCATTCTATACCCGAATCTGCCACCAGATTGTCTTGGCTGGCTATGATGATGCCCTCAAGGAACAAATAGTAGATTCAACCTTCCTCAAAGGAGTTCACCCTGAAATTGCCCTAGCAATCTGGTCTACCCCAGCTGCACTGACCCTTGATCAGAAAGTGGTCTTTGTACAGAGATATTGGACTGCCAGACACTCTGCCAAACACTTAATGGAGAAAATAACTAGCATCAAGATAGAGCCATCAAAGCCAACAAGTATTATACCTGCTACAGTTATAAACAGACAACCAACCCCACCTACTCCCAAGATAGCCAAAGCTGACCCAGTGGAGGAACTCACCAAGCAGTTTGCCGAGATGACTGCACACCTTGATGATATTGTTAGAGAAGTCTGAAGTGCCAACAGGAGACTAGTACAGAGATTTGCAGCTGTTATAGAAGAATGCAATATCACATACTTCAGATGTAGAGAAGAAGACCACTATGCAAAGAATTGCATGATCGAAATGAGATGCAAGGCCCAACCAAGCAATACTAGCAGAACCAGAGAACAAACCAATACAGTAGTCATCGAGAAGATTGGTGACACTGATGATGAGGAATACTATGAGAAGCTCGAATTCTACCCTGCTACTGAAGGTACTAGAACCTGGTCCAAGCCCTATAATAAGAAGAGCAACAGTAAGCCAGTTGGAAGACCAAAGAAGACCCCAGCTATCACTATTCAAAGCAAGACCCAACCCAAGAAGATTGATCAAGATATGGAGTTAGATAAAGCTGCCCACCAAATCATTGAAGGCACTACTCCAGTCTCAGGAGAAAGCGAAAGCAAGAAGAAACAGAAGCTGTGTAAGACCAAGATCCACTAGTATGATATCTACAAGGACCTCAAGAAATAGAAGGTCAATACTACTTTTGGACAGCTAGCTGATGTTCCTGTCTTCAGACAACAGTTGAGAGTAGGACTTGCAATAACTGCCAAGAATCAAGAGTATAAGATTGTAGAGGCTCACAATGCACAAGAAGAATCCGAAAACTTAGGCGAAGAATCTGAAGACTAGTACAAGACATCAGCTTATACCCCATACCAGATTGAAGACTGTATTTTTAATGCCATCATTGATACTGGTGCTGGAGGATGTCTCATGAGCAAGAAGACAATTGACCACCTAGGCTGGGACATTGAAGAGTCTACCAAGATGGTCTATGTTACAGCAGATGGTATATGAGCTACCCCTCTTGGTAAAATCAGAGAAGCCCCCATCAAGATAGGAGGAGCTACCATCCCAGTAGATGTGATTGTAATAAGTACCACCAACTATGACATCCTCATTAGCAACCAATGACTTCACAAGGCCAAGGCCATCATCGACCTCAATGCCCAGAAGATGCAGATCAATTATAGAGAAAGAAAGGTACAAGTCTCTATCAATGTCCATAAAGGAGTCCTACCAGACATGGAGGAAGGAGATGAAGAGGACACAGAAGTCTTTATACACTTAGTGAACAAGAACAAGAACAAGACACCCAAGCTCACAGATGAGCAGTGGTACAATAAGATCATTGATGGCTATGCCCCTCAAGGAAGATACCCCCATGGTACTAGGATGTACTGCTCTGAACACCTGAATGACTGCTGGTCCTATATCAGTGAAGTCAGAAAAATCCACCAACAGAAACACAAGCAAGAAGCTGCCGAAGCAAAAAGAAAAGCTAAAGAAGATAACCAGCCCCCTGAGCTTCAAGCTGACAGTGATGATGAGGAGGAATAAGAACCAGATATCACCCTCATGGTCAAGAAGTTCCACCCCAAAGCCAAGATCCCAGAATGCAAGACTGAAGGAGCCATAGAAATAGACCTTACCAGTATTCAAGATACTACCCTTGAACCACAGACCACTACCCTACTTGGTACTGGAATTGGAGTCAAGTTGCCAGAAAACTATGCCAGAATTATCAAGACCAGGAGCAGTCTGGCCAAAAGTGAAATCTCAGTTGAAGGAGAAGTAATTGACCCTGATTACACTGGCGAGATCTTCCTCATAGTCAGAAATCACAACCCCACCACCCCATTTAAAGTTAAGAAGCATGACAGGATTAGCCAGATGCTGATCCACGAAATCAAGAAACCCAAGATCATTGAAGCCATCAAACTCATCAAGACCAAGAGAGGAGAACAAGGCTTTGGATCTACTGGAAGAGGAGCCTATGCCACCACCAAGATTACTAAACTTGAGCATAAGAAAGATAAGGATTAGAATAAGTACACATATACCATTGGAGAAAACTTTCCTTTAGAAGAACAACTTCTCAAGATCCTGCACTAGAATAAAGGAGTACTTATTACCAACTTCAGGGATATCCACAATCAAGAACTCAAGTACTATCATGAAGTTGATACTGGTGATACCAAGTCCATCTATCAGGAAGCCAGACCCATACCACCTGCCTATAGAGAATGGCTGCAAGCAGAACTCAAGGAAATAGAAGAAGCTGGAATCATCAAGCAAGCTATCAGTCCCTGGGCTTTACCTATTGTCCTCACCCCAAAGAAAGAAAGTAAGCCTGAAGAGTTTGCACTAAGACTCTGTATTGACTATAGGAAGCTCAAATGCCATCACCAAGAAGGATAGGCAGCTCTTGCCAAATATTCAAGAAATCCTTACTACTCTTGGAAACAAAGCCAAATACTACACTACCTTGGATCTGTTTTCAGGCTTCTATTAAATTGGTCTCACTCAAGATACCAGTGAGAAATCAGTCTTCATCATACCTGATGCCACCTATATCTACCTGCAAATGTCATTTGGAATGTGCAATGTTTCAGCAAGTTTTCAGTGAATGATGAACAGAGTCTTTAGCAATGAGATTGGAAAATGGCTCTTTGTTTATGTTGATAATGTGATCATCTTCAGCAACACTATATGAGAACATGTCAATCATATACAGCTAGCCCTCAAGAAGCTCAAGGAGTATGGCCTCTACATCAAGCTTAAGAAATACAAGTTTGCAGCTCAGGAAATTACCTACCTAGGACATCTCATCAACCAGACCAGAATCCATACAGACCCTATGAAGATCGAGGCTGTTGCAGCCTACCCAAGACTCAGAACAACTACAGAAGTCTATGCCTTTCTTGGACTGGCCAGTTATTACAGAAGATTCATCAAAGGATACTTCAACATTACAGCACCTATCTATGAGCTACTGAAGAAGGAAACCAAATTCGAATAGACCAAGAAGTACCAAGAAACCTTCAATGAACTCAAGACCAGGTTGACCCAAGCACCTATCCTCAGAAGACCAGATTGGAACCTAGAATTCATCCTGCAGACAGATGCAAGTGTCATAGGACTTGGAGCAGTCCTAGCTCAGAAGAAAGATAGATATAAATATATCATCTCCTATACAAGCCAAGGTACTCGTAGAGCAGAACAGAACTATGAGTCATACAAGCTTGAATATTTAGCAGTAGTTTGGGCAGTAGACAAGTTCCACTACTACCTAGTCAGGAAATACTTCACTATTCAAACAGACCATTCCACTCTTGCCTGGCTATTCCACACTCTGAACCCCAAAGGAATATATGCCAGATAGATCTATAGGCTGTAAGAGTATAACTATATATCAAGCATCACTCAGAAAGAACCAACACCAATGCTGATGCACTCTCAAGAATACCTCGAAACACCCTCATCAAGACTATTCAACATGAATAAGGAGTTATACTATAGATTAATCAGCTATCTTGGGTAGTAGAAGATGCCCAACCACCTCAAACTCTGGACAATCACCATCATCAACTGGACTTGGAAACAGTTTGAACTAGACAATACTATACTCAGAAAAGGAGAAAAGCTAATAATACCTGAATACAAGAAGTATCAAGTAATGAAGGAAGTATATGAGTAAGGACACCTAGGAGGAACCAACACATATAACAAGGTAAGAAGAACTATGTGACCCAAAATGGAAGAAAATCTACACCAATTTGTCAAAGGGTGTAACAAGTACCAAAAACAGAAATAAGATCAGCAAGACTAGGTACTTAGGTCATCAAGAATTGAGCCTATCCCCTTCCACCACATCGCAATGAATATTATTGAGCCACTACCAGTAACACTATTAGGAAACCACTACATTATAGTTATTGTAGACCTCTTTATCAAATAGATAGAAGCAGGAGCATTACAAGAAGCCAATGCCCTCTTTGTAGCTGACTTCCTGTACCGAGAAATCATCTGCCACTACAAGATACTGAAGCAAATCACAACAGACCATGATATAGAATTTGTCAATAGATTCCATGAGATAATGTATCAGAAATACAAGATTCAGCACATCAAGACCACCATATACCACCCTCAAGGAAATAGACAGATAGAGAGAACCAACAAGACTCTCAAGAATATCCTGGCAAAGATCTCAGAGACATATGAAAATTGGGATAATTATCTCCCAACTGCCCTCTCTGTCCTATGAGACATATGGTCACAGAGCACACACTTTACCCCAAGAGAACTGCTCTTCAGAGAAGAAGATTCTAATAGAACCTCAGCCACAAATCTAGATCTAACTTGGAGATAAGTTGATGCAGAAATCCAGAGACTACACCAAATCAGGAAGAAGGCTGAAGATTGCATTATCAAGTCACAAGTGCTGATAAGGAAGAATGCAGAAAAGAATCACAAGACCCTAGAATCCATCTGAATCAGAGAAAAGGTCCTACTATATCGAAATATAGTAAAAGCCTCATGGTTGCGAAAACTGAAGCCTAAATGGGAAGGACCCTTCTATGTGCAAGATATCAAGAGAACTACCTTCTAGTTTAGAAAAATCTCAGAGACTATACTGCCTACCACAGTACACAGGAATAGACTCAAGAAGTACTATGAACCTATATAAGAGAAGCAAAATGTGATGACTGCCCATGAGGTTCTAGTCTGTGAATCATAATAGTATATCCTGTGACCAGCAGGCTATCTGTCTGGACCATTCTCTAAGGGATATGGCACCAGCAACTACTCATCCATAAGACTTTTGAAGCCAGAGGAGTTTGAACCATCAACTGATTAGTCAAGATCAGAATCAGGTCCTTGCTCTATATAAAGGGAGTGACCCTTCACCATCATGCCAAAATACAAAGGGAAGATACTAGCCCATAAACACCACTTTTTGACCCCTTACCAGAGGTTATGAGATTAGAAAATTTTTCAGGACTAGACCAATGAATAAGGATGCTTGAGAAGATTCTTATTCAGAAGGAAGATGTAATGGTGACCCCAGAATGATGACATCAGCACAGAAGACAGTCTTTCCTTACAAGCTATCAGATTGGAGCATAAGAAGATTATATGGCATATGAGATAAGCAATGATAACCAACTGTGAGTCATTGTGACCACAGTATGGTATCTTGAGGAATATAAAAGAAGGATTAAGGAACTACAGTAGTAGCAACCAATAAGACCCATTAATCCCAAAATAGCTCAAAGACTCACTACAAATGAAATGCCTACCACTCGCTAAACCTCAAGGTTAAGGAACCACTAAGGTATCTCAGTTGAAGAGAGAATATTTCAAGACATCAGAAGAGCCATGAGGACCTGCTCAAGAAGGACTCCTAGTGTCAACTTGGGTACTGGTGACCCTTATCACTATATACTCTATTACTGTAAAATGGAAACAAGAATCATCATTACTACTGAATGTCTCCAAATGTGGCAGGAATATGAAATAAGAAACCTCCTCTGCTGGGAGTTCCCACAGGCCAGCCCTCAAGAGCTACAAGATGCCACTCCTATGGATATATATGAGGTAAGGATGGCTAAGAAGATCCATCAGATCTTCAGGCATGCACCATGATTGATCCCCAACTTGGAGTATATTAGAGTCTCAGATTTCAGAGACCTGTCATCCTGCTATATCAATGCACTAGAAGCCAGGGTGGCTACAGAAGCCCAGTCTACTATCACCCTCAATAGTGATGAAGTAGAAGACTTCTGGTACCCCATCCTCTAGGACAACCCAGACCAATTTCTACAAAGATTGATCTCAGTATTCTAAGGCCCAAGCATCCAGGTTAGACCTCCTCAAGACCCCACATTTGTCCCCTATTTTGTGGAAGAGAACCTCATAGACTAGAGAGCTCCAGACCTCCTTCTCACCACCGAACATAATGACATCATCTCATGTGACCTACATGATGACAATGACCAGATAGATGAGATGTTCACAGACCTCATCTCCTTCGAAGACATCCTGACCTCTGATGATGAAGCCCCTATAGTCTTGAACATTCTGCTCTAAGTCCCTTGGTTATACTAAATAATACCAGCACTGGTATTTTAATGTAACACCAAATTATACCAGTATCCTGAACCTATATAACCATCAGTACTGACCCTGAAACTTAGCAGTTTTTCCTGTCCTGGCATTTTATTTATTAGAATTTATATTTAGCTTTATATCTTAGCAACCATTGAATTATATTTTGTATAAATATCCCTCTTATTTCCTCTGAAATAAAGTCAGTTCTGGTTCACTTACACACAATCTCTTGCAAGCAATCTAAGAGATAACAAGACAGTTTAAAGATAAGAAGTTTGAGGACTATAAGATCTTGGGAAGGCACTCCAATAAGAACTTGCTTATAACAAACTTGAGTTAGTCTAAGAGATATACCTTGAAGAGAAACTGTCATATTTGAAGGACTCAGCGACCACTACATGATAATAAATAAGTAGATTTAATATAAAAAAATAATAATAAGAGTAGATAGAATATCTTTGAAATAGATCTCACTAGTAGACTTTTTTTCAATCTATTTAATTTATTAATAATCATAAAGATTTATTATACTTTTTAAAAATAGTAAATACTTATATATTATAATATAGCAGATATATAACTGTATAAGTATATCAGATTTCTATATCTTAAAAACTTGATCTTCTTTAACTCTATAGAGTTCTCAGGATGCAGAAGTGGGTGAGTTCAAAGTATATCTGCCTACAGGCTTACTAGTTCTCTTGCTTTCTCTTTACTTTGAACTATTTTGATCTGAGGTTTATTTACTCTAGATATTAGAGATATTTATATAAGTTTATTAGCTATAAGATAGCATAAGTTATAACTATATTTTCTGTAAGTCATTCTTTATAAGTATTAATTCTTGACATCTGTTAAATCTTTAACAATTGTCAAAACTTTAACATCTATGAAATTCAACATTTGTGAATACTTTAACATTTGTTAAAGTTTTTATATTTATGAAATATAACTACTATTTATAAGGCTATACTATATTTGAGAATTGAATTTAGATATCATAATCAAATATCTATTCTCTGATTCATATTACTAATTTAGATCAACTGTCACAACTTTCTCCTAAATAGATGATTTGTCTCTGAAACATCCTATTCACTTGAACTTCCAAGTCTCCATGATTTGTATCTCCTTATACTGTATAATCTATATTATTACATTATCTCAATAGTATCTCTTAATATATCCAAAGTCTTCTAGGACTACTTCTTAGAGATGGGCTAGAGCTGGCTCATCATCTTTGAACAACTTTTTAACTTGTTTAGAGATTATGATCTGAGTATGAGAGAGTTAGCACTCACTGATCCAGTCTTCTTTTCTCATTTCTGGCTATAAGTTTAATAGCTATCTCAACTTGAAGTATTCTTGAAACTCAGTTCATTTCTAGTAGGCCTTGAAATGTGAGATTTGTGACAAGTGTGTCTGGACTATACTCTGGATGTTATCAAAGGATTCTTCTATGATTGGTGGTTTGATAGTATACTTGTCTTTCTATGGCTCATTGTGCAGCACTTATGATCTTGAGGGCTATGATAGTACTTTGTTGATTAGCTATGATACTTCTTGAGTCAGTTTTGGTGAATGGTAGTAGGGATAATTCTGAGAGTTTTTATAGCCAAAAGGTGATTTCTTTTATATCTTACACCAAGTAAGATCCTTCTCACTTAGGCTCCAGCTTTATGATTATAAAGCTTTTACTATGTTTTAATATATCAGGACTTTGTCTCCTATATTAATAATCTCTAGAGGCTTGTGAATCTTTTCCACATTATTCTATTATAGTGCCTGTACCTTGATTATATAATTATCAGCCTTCTTTCAAATTTAGTATAGTCTCTATATCTCTATATTTATATATTTCCATATAGCATCTCTATTGGATAATAAGGTTCCTTGAGAACTTTTTTCTCTGAATAACATTTCTTGAGGAGTAAAATAGGTACTTTGTAATTAGATATTCTGAAGAGCAGATAATGCTATTGGCAGATAGTGATCTCAGTTTTCATAGTTATTACCAATCTTGGCAATGATGTTCTTGAGAGTCTTGTTGGTTCTTTCTGCTTATCCATTTCTCTGAGAGTAATAGGCTATAGTCTGAATGTGCTGGATCTTATACTTCTTATAGAGAATCTCAAAAAACTGGTTCATAAATTCTATTCCTCTATCTGTAGTTACTTATAATGGGGTCTTGAATTGACAGATAATTTCTTTGTAGAAGAAATCAGCAATTGACTGTATATTGACTTCTTTAAGAGATCCTGCCTCTATCTATTTTGTGAAAAAGTTTATAATGATGATAATGTATTAGTTGTCAGTTAAAGTCAAGAGTAGAGGGCTAATTATATTCATTATAATGTATACAAAGAGTACTGGTTCTATATATACTGATCTGGGGTTTTGATTTTGTTAGTCTTGTTTTTATTTCTAGTATTTATTACAGATCTTGACAAATCATCTGATATCTTCCTCTATTTCTGACCACCACATTATTCTTCTTACTTTATTATATATATTTGTTCCTCCTAGATGACTAAGTTTGTATACTGATTTCATTACTTACTCCTTCTTGTGTTCAGGTATAACTAGTAGTTTTTTTTTCTTTAGTATTTCTCTATTAGTCTTAAATTGTTTCTATGTTCTGTTGATAATTATTTGTATCCATTCTTCCAGATATTGGGGCATCTTTTGCTGTCCCAGATAGGTGATAATTTTATAGTAGAGTTTCTTATTTATAGTTAATTTACTGGTTGAGAGTCCTTTATAGTATCTATGAGAGGGTATCTGCATTGGTATTGATTCTTCTAGAACAGTATATAATGGTTACATCATAGGCTTGCAACTTCACATAATCTATCTAATATAGATTCCTTTAAGTTACTCAGTGGTCAGTAGCTAAGTGAGAGCTGAGTGGTCTGTCTAGATAGTGAAGTGTCTTTCTATAAGATAGTAGTAGAACTTCTCTATAGCTCAGATAATGTAAGATATTCTAACTTATCAGATTCATACTCTTTTTTAGCTCCTCAGATTCCTTGGCTGAGATATGTGATTGTATATTCTACTTTATCTTTCTTCTAAGCCAAGACTACTCTTAGTTCTTATGTACTTACATCTGTCTGCAGGATGAATTCTTGAGTCCAATTGGGTCTTCTGAGGATGAGTGCTTGAGTCAGTCTGATTTTGAGTTCATCAAATACTTTTTATTACCTACCAGTCTATTGGAACTTGATATTCTTCTTGTTAAATTTGTAGATTGAGTCTGCAATATTGGAGAATCCTTTGATAAATCTGTGATAGTAAGAGATAAGTCCCATAAAGACTTAGGCTTTAGTGACAGTAGTGGGCCTTAAGTATGCTACTACTGCTTGAATCTTGAGAGGGTCCATATGTATTTCATCTCAATTAATAATATGGCTAAGATAGAAGATCTCAATTTTTGTAAACTTGTACTTCTTAGACTTGATATAAAGACTATGCTTCTTTAATTTCTCTATTATCTACTAGATATACTATAGATATTCCTCAGCTATTTTACTATAAATTATAATATTATCTACATAGATCATCATCTATCTTTCTATATTATAGCAGAAGATTTTGTTCATCATTCACTGGAAGCTTGCTAGTGCATTGTATATTCCAAATGATATTCTTAGGTAGACATAAATTTTATCTGGAGTAATGAAGGCTGACTTCTCACTTACTGCTTCTGTGAGATCAATTTGATAGAATTCTGAATATAAGTCTAAGGTACTATAAGTACTGTGCTTTGTCTCCTAGGGTTACAAGGATATCACTGATGAGTGACAGTAGTTGACAATCCTTCTTAGTAGCCAGATTGAGCTTTTTATAATCAGTACAGAGTCTTGGAGTAAATTCTCCTGGTTTGTTTTCTTTCTTCAGAACCAGTATAACTGGTGAAGTCTAAGGACTGCTGACTTCTTTGATAATATTAGCTTCTTCCATCTGCTTGATTTCTTCTCTGAGCCATTTACAGTAGGTTGGTGAGATTGGTTTTACTTTTTGATAGATTGGTTCAGTGTCTTCTATATCTATATCATGATAGTAGTGTGGGATTTTTTCTTTAATATCCTTAAAATCTGTGGCCAGAATATCCTTGAATTTATAGAGTATCTTCTTGAGTTCCTTCTTGAATAGGAATTTATTTCCAATAGTATAGCTATGCTTGTTTATAGTTTTCTCCTTCTTGTGATCTAATTCAGTGATCTTGGTACTGACAAATACTCCTCTTTCTATAGATCTGAATTCCTTCCTTCCTCTCTCTGTTTCTTCCAACTTCTTGACTTCTATAATCCTTGGCTGAAGAACTGGAAAGATTAATATCTATACTAGTCAGTTCTTCTTGATTGGAAATAGAATTGTGGGGTTATAATTCTTAGTAATAAGTAGTATTTCTCTAATATAATCTAAATTAATAACTTCTCCTTTAATAATAATCTCACTCTTGGTCAGACTGCTTCTTGTCTTGAGAATTTCAATATAGTCTTTTAGAATGATCATCTCTAGATTAGTTATAAGTAAGGTAGTTATCTGGAACTCAAGTATAGTTTCTTCTACTGTAGTGATATCTATTTCAGCTACATTCTCTGACTTATATTCTGGTAGAACTATATTAGAGTAGATCCTCTAAATCTTAACCTTGATTTATTCTTCATCATTACTGTCTTCCAGGAGGGCTAGTGATTCATTATTCTCTTCTTCCTTCTTATCTTCTCTTACCTGCTTTTTAAGAGCCTTCTGTTTTTTTTTTATGGTAGATCTTCTCGATACTACTAGTATACTGATAGCAATTATTGACATACTCTATATAGTACATCTTGATTCTATAAGGGCAGACTCCTTGTAGTATATATCCTTCTGTAATCTTCTTATATCAGTCCTCTTTACTGATCCATCTAACTTTCTTCTTCTTTTTCTGAATAGTCATCTTATAGACTTCTTCTCGCTCACTTTCTTCTTTCTCTATCTCAGGCAGTACTTTTTTGTTGATGTTGATAAAAATTCACATCTTCTGATATCAGTAAATGATCTATATCTTCTAGGCATTTAGGTCAATTATTGCTCTAGCTTTATGAAGCCACTGGTTGCTGATAAGGATATCATAGTTGATTGCATTGGTTATAATCATATTTACTGAGATTGTTGCTCCTCTGAACTTGATGGAAACATTTCAGATCTTTCCTAGAGATGTGGCTCTTATACTATCTGCTATAATGAATACTAATTTGATTACTTTTTCAATCTCTCAACCTAGGTGATCTACTGCTTTCTTGCTGAGAAGACATCCTCCTGCTCTGATATCAATGATAGCTTCAAAGATTCTATCTTCAATCTGATAGATTATATAGACTGAGGTCTTGTAATTGTCTTTACTTTTTTCTCCAGAGTCTTCTTGGCCTCAGTTATCTTCCAACCTTACTTTTTAGTTATCTCAGTAAGTCTATATCTCATTTGCTATCTGAACATGGGTATTTCTACTAGTTGTCCAAAAGTTATATTGACCTTTTGTTGGCTGAGATCCTTGAAGATATTATACTTGAAGATCTTAGTTTTGTAAAACTTCTTCTTCTTTTCTTCTTTACTAGTTAGAGTAATTTCTCAAATGATATCTTGAATAATCTGTTCCAGTTCTATATATATCTTGATCTATTTCTTCAACTTAGCTTTTTGTAATAGTCTCTATTTATTTTTCCATAGAGTTCTTCTTAGATCTCTCTGGTGGTCTCTTATAGGATTACTTGTAGATATTCTTTTTGACAGTCTCAGTAGGATAGGCTTTCCATTCTTCTTCCTTCAATTCTCCAATCTTCTCAAAGGTAATAGTGTTGGCCTATTTCTTATTTCAAGTAATATTGCTTAACTGGACCTTATACTTGATTTTGCTCATATATTTATATGAGTAGTAGCCTTCTTCTCCATAGGTATAGTAGGTATCTCTCTTCTTGTCTGAGATAATAGTAAACTTCTGAACTGGACAGCAGTCTCTTTCTCTAATTTCCTTTATTATATCTCCTAGATAGGCAGTTATTTCTACAAATTTCTTAGTAAGTTCCTCCATAGAGTCACTATTTCTCTATTGCTCTATAGCTCTTAGCTGAGGTGTGTTTCAATTAATCACTATAGTAGGAATTATGCTAGTTGTCTTGAGTGCTTTAATTCTGACTCTAATAACTTTTTCCATTGCATAGTCTTGTAGATGTCTAGCTATCTAGTATTACTAAGTATAGGTGATCTTTTATACTAGATCCAGGACTACTGATAATAAGCAGATAGCCAGAGTTATCTTTAGGTAGACTCTTTTCATAAAGATTACTTCTGCTACTTAATCTCAGATAGCAGCAGTATAATCTATAAAAATTATTTGATATTGAATTCTGGTATAGAATATATTTGGATCCTCACTCATTCCTTGATATATTGTATTGAGCTAATCCTTTAGGGCTTTCTTAATCTCATCTATATAGTAGGTAGTTCAGAGCCAGGTCTTCTATACTACTAGTATAGTATTATCATTATTTCCCACATAGGTTGTAGCTGTGAATACTGCTCTTACTAGTCCTCAGAGACTGAAGGATATGAGAGCTACTTGCTGTCTTACTATCAGAGTTCTTACAGCAGTATACTACTTAAAGTCATTAATGAATGTGATAATTAATTTATCTAAAATATATCTGTAGAATACTAGTGATCTTATATCTATCTTATCTGGATATCTTGATTTAATTTATATAGTTGTTCAGGTGGTAGCAGTTGTTCATTGTTTAGCTTAAAAGTGAGGAATTTATCTTGAATTACCAGTCAATAAGTACTAAGTTGTAATATAGCAGACACATAACTATATAAGTATGTTGAATTTCTATATCTTGAAAACTTGATCTTCTTTGACTCTGTAGAGTTCTCAGAATATAAGGATGGATGAATTCAAAGTATATCTGCCTGCAGGCTTACTAGTTCTCTTACTTTCTCTTTACTTTGAACTATTTCAATCTAAGGTTTATTCACTCTAAATACTAGAGATATTTATATAAGTTTACTAGCTATAAGGTATCTAAGTTATGACTATATTTCCTGTAAGTCATTTTTCATAAGTATTAATCTTTAACATCTGTTAAATCTTTGATAATTGTCAAAACTTTAATATCTATAAAATTTTTGATATTTGCAAATACTTTAACATTTGTTAAAGTTTTTATGTTTGTGAAATATGACTACTATTTGTAAGACTATACTATATTTGGAAATCAGATTCAGGTATTACAATCAAATATCTATTCCTCTGATTCATATTACTAATTCAGATCAATTGTCACAATATATATATAATGACCAGTCTGTTTTTTATCTTAAAGATAAATAATTATAACTATATACTAGTAGAAAACTTACTAGAACTATCATAAACTAATATAATAACAAATTTGTAATAGTTTGTTATATACTAACAAGCTACTGAAAATTTTAATAGAAATTTCAACAGAATTTCCAATGAGTAGTCATAAATACTACTAATAAGCTACTGGAATTTCCAATGAAAATTTCAATAGAATTTCAACAAGCAGTCATAAATACCATATATAGTATATATAACTATATATAGATATACTCAATATACTATATTTAGTTATAGCTTCAAATATATATAAATATCCTCTGTACTGAGTATATTGTAACCTTAGCTCTGCTTTTCTTAAATATAAGAATAAAGAAGTATTCTTATCAAGAAGCCTCAGACCCAACTTATTAATAATTCCAAGCCTGATCAACTTGGGATACAAGCATGATACCTCTGCTAGCACAAGAACCTGAAAGTG
Source organism: Jimgerdemannia flammicorona (assembly GCA_003990745.1). Lineage (NCBI taxonomy): Eukaryota > Fungi > Mucoromycota > Endogonomycetes > Endogonales > Endogonaceae > Jimgerdemannia > Jimgerdemannia flammicorona. Next base: position 4,472 of record RBNI01001732.1, on the reverse strand, counting down.
ATACTTGGACTACACTGTCACAACAGGCAATTGGAACTTAGTGTTTTCTCTCAAGATCTCAGAACTTAGGGCTGATAGTCATCTTGATTATCTGCAACATATTAATTCTATCAGCATATAGTTTTATTACAATTTGGTAGTAGCAGAAGTTACTCTCACCTATGAGCAAGCTTCTCTTAAGGAATCCACCATGAATACAGACAACTCAGTCAACATCACCAACGTCATCGGCCAAAGCGCGCCGAGGTACAGACACCTGAAGTTGACGAGCTGCGTTAGGATGTTAAGAAGGCGATGGAGCTGGGCTGAACCCGAGTTCCGGAACCTAGTACCTTTAGAATATTGATCAGGAGACACGTTAGAAACGATTTGATAGTCTCGTTTTTAACTTCGCCTCTCCGCATCTTGATTCGCATTTACAGCATTGCGAATTTCAATGCATTGGAGCATGCTTACTTTCGTAGCGTATATACCACATATTCCATGACAGCCACGATACAGACAAACTCTAAAAATTCTTGATTTACCATCGATATTATCACGAACATTTTTCCCGTATTTATTTCTGGAGTATAAAGACTTTATCCATTTATGGATTTTATGGATTGGTTGATCCGTCATCTACGAGACAACTACGCTGATGTGTGGCATACGAGTGTTTTTTTTTTTTTTTTTTTTTTGCTTTTTGATGACCTTTAATGTCAAAAAGAAGTACATTTTCCGCTAACATACTTCTGCATTACCTGTTACTTATATCTACCACAAATAATTATTATTTCTACTGGTCTATGAGGTGTCTGCCTTGTGACTCATAAAAAAGTAGCAAACACACACACACACACACACACATGACCTTGAATTGTTAGATTGATTGTATCAGATGAGAGGATAGATCGGCTAACTATAGCTAACATTATACATCAATAATAAAACCTCTAGTTGGCTAATTGGCAAATATAAAAAGCCAAGGCCCCATCAAGCAAGTCTGGAGGAGGAACCTCCGAGTGCATTGTTTATCATCAGGTTATCAGGTCGTGAAGAGACTAAAAGACCGCATCAATAACCAATAGAGATTATTAGCCATTATTCGGAGGAAACCATTGAGCGGTCAGTTTCAACCCCTCATAAGAGTAGTTTGTTTTCATAGCATTTTACGTATTGAAAAATTAGTTTCATGCTTGCATCAAAACCTACCTAGCCCGTCAGGGAACCTATTTCCTCAACCTCCTACCCACACAAAGGAAGCAGAAAAGTGGATGCATATTCATACAATATAATCTTATTATTTGAATCTGGCTCACAAAGAGTCCGCTGTATATTGGTAGCCAGTCATATACATATCAGGTGAAGGTCCGGTGTACCAAATGCTATGCGCGAACGTGGTCAAATATGTTTGACTTAGACGGGGTAGATAGGACAGGACAACGGATGGCAATCCTGCTTGACAAACAGAAGAAAGGCAGATCGGAACAACCTAAAGTTTGATCCTCTGGAAGCCGCGCTGTTACTAAGAATAGCTTACGAGGCGAATTTTTAATTATCGTGATATGCTGCGGCAGTCTGAAAGATGGTAATTTGAGCGCTACATTAGATCGACCTCATGGCAGAGAGAGTTTAGCCGGATCGAGCAAACTAGTTTTCCACACAGCCCACTCCTGCATTGTGTGCAGTCAACCTCGCATGTTAGCATTATTTACGGACAACCCAGAGATACACTGCCCGCGACATATTTGATTATGCACAATCGTTCCGCTCCATTTGAAACAAATGGGGTGATTGTGCTTGACAATTTGAGTGTCATGGAGAAATATGTAAAGCATCAGGCAATGCGATGTGGGTAAATTAGCCGTCACACGTTCAGACAACCTGTCGCTGAAAGAATTAATGATGACATCACATCCAGGCTACATGCGTCTCGTGTTCAGCCGTATGACTATCGACTCAATACTTTAACTCAACTGAAACTGCATCACAGACTCTACTATGGTCACAAGGCCACAAGACTGGGCACAAGGCCCCAAGACCTTTTGCGATCGGCTCAAACACCCGAACACTACTGTTTGACATGCGATTAAGCACCTGCTCTATGCTGCAAAGTCTCATTGGATTGGCAATTACATCTGGCAACGTGAGCACGTGAGCTTTGCCTACAGACATGATTTGGGGTTCTACTTTGTGAGTGCTGTCACATTTCCACTATTGGTCTTAAGGCTAAATTAATAATAAAAATATTGTCTCGTGCGAAAACATGACATGGGAATTTTTTTTAAAGCGAAACGAGATTTATCAAATCGCTTTCCTTCATTCTCCTCTCCAACTCCCAACGCAAACAACAATAATAGCATATCCACCCTGAACGACAATGGGGAGATCGAAAGCGAAGAAAGCAAGTCTCCCGAGCCCGTCAGATAGTCAACGGAGTAGCTATGACGGCAGTGACGATGACTGGGACCAACCTGATGACGAAGACTATCGGCAACCTGACTGGGAGGAGGACCGCCGTGGACGCGACATTGGTTATGCCCGCAGATCTGATAACCGCGCTACTCACGGCCGCCGCGCCGCTAGTGACCAGACTCCCCATGCCCGCGCTGATCATGGCCATGGTCGCGCCGATCATGGCCATGGTCGCGTTGATCATGGCCATGGTCGCGCTGATCATGGCCATGGTCGCGCTGACCATAACCGGGCTGGGCATGGCCGCGCTGGGTATGGCCGCGCTGGCAATGAGCGCGGTACGCACGGCCGCGCTGGCGATGATCGCGCTGCACACGGTCGCGCAGACAAAGACCCGTCAGCGGCAGCAGGCAAGAAAGGTCAGGCTGCACTAGTGCCGGCTCCGGGACCGAAAAGCCGGTACAACATTCAAGAAATGCAGAAGTTTTTCCAGCAATTTCCATTCTTCCCGTCGGGGTCTCAAGTAAAGCGCTTGGAGGACGTCAGTCAAGAGCTGGTCTTCTGGGACTCGAGCATGTTTCGTGTGACAATCGCGCCTAACAAGGGCCCCGAGGAAAGGTTGATTGTCAAAATATACAAGGGCGACCCTGCGGAGGCTAAGAAGAAGAGGGAGAACGAGTGGATGATGCTGACAGAACTCAACGAGAGAGGATTTCTCGAGGTGCCACGGCCAATTCAATTTTCCGACATGACGCGCTCGCCGTGGAAAAAGCATGTGATCATTATGGCCGAGGTTGCCGCTGCCAGCACGTTGGAACAGCAAGAACGCAATACGGTGGAGCTCGCTAAAACCATGGCCGCCCTGCTGTACAACTTACACCGTTTGAACTGGAAAGATTACACACATTCTGCATTCTGGAGGGATGGCGAAAATCCTGAGGTGCTTATTAACAAACTGCAGATGCTAAAGAGTTCTACCGAAAATGTTTTCCCTCACCTTTTTACGTCATGGTTTCAATGGTTGAAAAGAAGAGTGAAAAAGATTGTTCCTCGCGTTGTTATTTGTCATGGGGATTTCGTACCCTCGAACATTTTGTGTCCCTCGGATAAAGGCATCGGAAAGCATATCATCATCGATTGGGCAGGTAATGGCATTTTCCATATCAATCCCCGGTTTTCATTATTTGACTACTTATTATGTGTTTCCCACTTATTTTTGACTACTTCACATATCACTGCAATAGGCAAGGATTTTGATGACTATCGCTTGGACTTTGCCTGGACATACATGATGTTGAAGACGACCGACGTAGCCTCGGCCGAGACGGCCGAAGCATTCAAATTGGAATATAGCAAACTATGGAGTGGCACCACAACCGACGGCTTTGACATTGACCACTTCAGTTACTTCGTTTCTTTCGCGTGTCTGAAAAGGTACCTTATGTTGGCGGTTGTTTCTTTTCGAACGGCATCCCCGCCCTCAGCCATCTAAATAACCTGCTCACCCAACTTACACGAAACGCGTGCTATTTCCATCTTCACGCAATCATAGACTCGTTCAATATTTCACTCTCCTCAAGCCTCAAGGCCATATACCGTCAGATTTGGAGGATGTGCGTGCCGCGATGCAAGAAAAGGGTCCGCACTGGCGACAAGTTTACGACCTGCTTCGGGCAGAAACCAGAATACGGCAAGTGCATGTGGAACGAGAATTGGGTCCGGTGAGTAGTTGGGCCGCGGGATGAAGGCAAGAATTTACATGGTGCATGTTTTTTTGGTGAAAACTCCCAACACGTTACCCACTTTTCTTTTTGGTCCATAGGCTCATGCTAAGGGAGGCTGCGCCGTTATGTAGTGGAACTGTGCCTTTTTGCCGTTCGCTAGAAATCGTATGCCTTGTTTGAAAAACTGGGAGTTTAGCGCCATTTGATGAAAACCAGTCTGCAAAGAATCTCGCACGCTTAACATTCGTATAAAAACGGCGAAGCAGTTACTTACGTCTTTGAGTCATTGTTCTATTGACATGTGTATTACCTCTTGTATTTTCGTAGTCTCGTGCTTTTTTTTTTTTTTTT
>RBNI01001731.1:0-21063 GCA_003990745.1 Jimgerdemannia flammicorona | reverse complement strand
GCTCAAAACCAAAAAAAAAAAAAAAAAAAAAAAAAAAAAAAAAAAAAAAAAAAAAAAAAAAAAAAAAAAAAGAAAACAAGAAACAATAAAAAAAAAAAAAAAAAAAAAAAAAAAAAAAAAAAAAAAAAAAAAAAAAAAAAAAAAAAAAAAAAAAAAAAAAAAAAAAAAAAACAAAAAAAAAAAAACAAAAAACAAAAAACAAAAAACAAAAAACAAAAAACAAAAAACAAAAAACAAAAAACAAAAAACAAAAAAAAAAGATCTCATCATATTACTCATAGCAATCACTTATAGGCAACATAAGCAGGGCAATAAAATACAACTTTCTGGCTATATGGATGAGTTGATCAGATAGTTAATACAGTAGTAGTTAGAAGTGATAAACAATACCAAGGAATGACTAGTGATGAATAGATTTGATCCCAATCAGACTATTGCAGACTATAGAAATAAAGGATATTCATCTGTTATTAGTAAATACAGCCCACTATATATGGCAGCCAAGATGAATAAATGTTTGGTCACAGAAGTCCTCATTAGCCACCTAAGGGTAGATATTAATATATAAGAACATTGTACTGTATCACCTCTCTATGTGGCAGCAAAGTACAGAAGCTATGAATTATATAGATACTCTTGGAGCATAGAGCAGTCATTGATTCAGGATTATCCCTGAATCCACTTGCTATTTCAGCAGAGAATAGCTACTATAGGGTGTTTTCTTTGCTGTGCAAACAAACATCAGACCCTTTATTGACATTGCATCTTGCCTGTGAAAGGGGATATATTGATACAGTAAGGGTAATACTGAAATCAAGATGAGAGCTGATGAATATCCACCCCGACTTGGTATAGAGTGCACATAGTGCTACATAGAGCTATGTTATGTGGATATTTTGAAGTTGTAAAAATACTCATCCAGGAGTATAATGCAGCTATTACCAAAGCAAACACTATCTACAATGAGACACCCTTGCACTATACAGCCTGGGGGATAGAGCATATATACTTTGAGGTAAGAAAAGATGACCAAAGAATTGTAGATAAAATGGTCAGACTTCTTGTGGGTATGGGGGCAGATTGTGGGTTAAAAAACAGATCAGACCAGACCCTATTAGATATTGCAGTACAGACACAGAGGTCCAAAGAGTACTGTAATGCTCTCAAATCATAGTTGTTTATTATTATAATAAATCAATTATGCTCAAAGGTACATGTGATCAATATGGTAGAAAATCTGACTGGATTTGTTATAAGTATATAAGGACTTTTTATATATTTCACATTTATCATCTTTGAAAATAATGGAGATATCTAAATGCAAGAAGAGAAAAAATAGTCCATGCAAGCAACTAATACCAGATGTATGTACATAGTACACCCTGTTTGTTATATCCTAAAAACTCTTCTCATTGTTATTTTGAATGGTACAAATACTTCCAGAGACTATACCAACAGTATACAGATTTCTGTTAAAATCTGGTCAATGATAGATGATCATTTACTAGGCCTATACTATCTAGCCATTCTGCAAAGCATCAATCATATATTCCACACTTTGTTTAAGGATGTCTTTTAAAGCAGACTTTAAAGAATTTGAGATCAACTTAATTCAACAATATGAGATGAAGTACTTGCAGTCTTTAAGCATAGAGAAGAAGATGATCAGAAAGTACTTATTTGAAAATAGTATAATTTGCCAGTTCAACCCACCATAGAATTTATAGTAGATTGTCTGTTGAATATACTTTACACTACTGTTGTAAGAGTATCTATATATAAGTTTTGTTAATATATCTTTTGGAGGTAGACAATGCTACATTTTGTAGCATTATATAACTATAGATATATAATTCCAGACCTTCTGGATTGTGGTCTTCATGTCAATGCAAGAACAGATCTTGGTAAAACACCACTTTATCTTATACTTGATTATATGCCAATAATGATATTACTCATTATACATAATACTATTGTTGATGCTCAGGACTTTACAGATAGAACACTACTATCTATTGTTGTAGAGTTTAGAGAACATGCTGTCATTTGATACTTGGTAGATTCAGGAGCAGATGTTAATGAATCAATATTATTGAAGGGGTCTTTACTATATACTACTAAAAGAAATAGAGATAGCACCACTGTAGCAATACTTGCATCCAACAATACTCTGGATATTAATGTTCAAAATCCTTATTGCAAAACACCCCTACTCTAGGCAATAATGAATGACCATATTGATCTTTTTGTACAGATGGTTACTCAGCTTAGAGCCAATAGTAATATTGCAGACAATAATGAACATATACCCTTACATTATGCAGTAATAGGTAGATATAAAAGAGTGATAAAAAAGCTTATAGAAGCTGGTTCAATACTGTTGATAGATATAACAGGATCCCATTATATTATGCAGCTGATCACCAATTCTCAGCCTTGCTAAGAATAGTGAATATGCTGGTTAATGGTAGTACATATAGAGATATCAAAGACAATGGTAGCAAGACAGCATTTGATATTTTATCTGACAAGTATGAATGGATTTGAAATTGAAAATATGAAATTACTCAATTATTAGAAATAGTACAGAAAAACTACTTAGTAGAAAATAATTAATAGTTTTTTTTTTAACTGAAAATGTGAACTATTGAGAATATATCTATTTTTTATTTTTCTTTAATATAAAAATAATTACATATTTGCAATCTAGAAAGAGGTATTGGTTCTTTGAATAGTGCTACTAGTTTTATATTTATAATGAAACCATAAATCCAATATATATTTCTTGCATAATGATTGTGAACTATTGAAATATATATATTCATATGCTATGATGATAACATACATATCTATGGATGGTTGCACCTCTTCTTTTTATTCCTGTATTCAGTATATACACCCTTGGGTGATTTTCATTTGACAATATGTCTAGTAGAATGAATACTGCAATATTATTTATTGCAACAATTCTGGCATTTGTCCCTTGGAATAGTCTTTTGAGTCAAGATTGGTAAAGATAAATGAGGTGTAGGGCAAATGACTCAAAGGGAGTTCTTGGGTATCATTGGATCAGAGACTGAAGAGATTTCTAAAGAAATATCAGTGGCCATTTTATATTTGAAATTCTAACAGTCACTATTAGAGAGTTCATACTATTGATAAGTTGAATATGTTATATAGTTTTCATTTAAATAACCAGCCATCTTGTCTATATTGGAATGTAGCAATAGAAGTACTAGATGCAGAATGGAAGAAGTATATTTCAGCTCTCCAGCAAAATGTAATCAAACTTAGTATCACATATGGGTATATATGCTGGAAGGAATGATCTATATTTATAGCTATCACATAAATTGTTTATTTACAAAGTTTCTATCTAGCAAGTACATCTCTTGCAGAGCTCCATATTGTTGGGCCATGTAAAGTTCTGTCTTTCAATTGATGATGAGCTATACTCTACAAGATATCTGATAATTACATCACTCTTCTATCCACCCCATGCACATATCTGATTGATTGACTTTCTACAATCATTGAGATAATATTGTGCACATTTATGGCAAAAAGAGTGCATATTGTACTGATTGTATTTGAAAGTTCCAATATCCCTCAGATCTCTCATCAGACTAATGGAAAATAAGAGATATGATAGAGTACTAGACTGGGATATATAGCCATAACAGTTGATGAATACAAACAGGTATCCATGTGATGGCCCCTGATATACCAGCTATCTCAGATACCCCCTCACTGGATATATACACTTGTTTACATCATTGTGATGCTTGATAACTGTGAAATTAGAAAGGGTAGTTTGAGTCATTATATGCAAGTATGATACAGCATGACAAATATATACCACTATCCTGTATATTCTTGCAATGATTCAAAGTTACTATGATATATCTTTTTCTATACTCAATACTGGAGGTACACAACTGTAGAACCTCCTCAACATACAGAAGGCAAAGAAATGCAAAAATGTATATGCACTAAAAGTATGTTAATGAAATGATGTATAGATTTTATCATACAGAGAGTCTACTTACATACTGTCGAGCACCAAGGACATTCACATCTGGTCGGGTGTTTCCACCACAGTGGTCATAGAGTTCTTCAATTGTATCAATCTGCAGTGCTCGTACAGATACAGGCCTCTCGCCTGCATATACCTTGTATTGCTGGAGTCCACTCATATACTTGTGGACTTCGAGAGAGCATGCTGGGTTACCAACCCACCTGCCCTGAGTTCATCATGGTGGAATCCAGATGCCTCAGCTTCCATATAGAGGTAATGATATCTGATGGCAGCCCGCACCTTCATGGCAGTAGCAAACTGTGTGGGATTCAGTGAACAAATGTTTGATTTGATCTACATTGCCAAAGAGTCAGGCAGTTGCATACCGTCAAGCCCTGGCAGCCTAGAGGCTTGCCATGTTTGTCCTTCATATCCTTGGCTTCGCATTTATGAAATAGGAATGTAATGATATCCATCGGAGAGTGTTCGGACAACACAGTCGGATCGAAGGGAGGTTGTTGGAGGTTTGCATATCGTTCTCTGCTGAATTCCGTGTATTTTGCCCAGTATCTGTAGGCCAAAATAATTATTCAGTTTGATGTGTGATAGCCATACAACCTCGACATACATACATACCGTTCATGCTGCCGCCGTGTGGTTTCAGCAATGTCGGTGTTCATGTACTCTCTGGCATATGTTGCGAGATCATCATTTTCATGCTCTGTTTCCCCCGAGAGCATTTGTTCCACGGTTTCAGTCTGTAATATATCACCATCCTTTTCTGGAAGTAGCGCCGCCACTGTGTTATCTTCTTTGGCCGCCTTATCGAACATGAAAATAATAAGCTGCCGGAGTGTCGCCGCAGCCGTGATGTTCACGACCACAGTCGATGACGTCGTTTAGACTGCGAAGGATTGTGCAGACGGAGGTCTGGCATGGTGCATGGGGTAGTAATACTATATCAGTTGTAAAAATAAATATTTTATTTAAGTTTATTTATTGCTGAATTTTGATAGGCAAGAATGCAAACACAAACATTCTCCTAAGTCAAACAGGCATCTATATAATTGGTCACGTGAGATTCGCCGCATTGTACCAAATACTCTGTTTCACTTCTTTTTTGGGATTAATTTACCCCGCCAGCGGTGATATATATACCTAATATAGTTCAACCACGTGTAGCCTTACTGTATAGATCAGGGGACAGGTATTGTTGAAAATAATAAAACATGCAATATCAGACCCAGTTGACCCTTAGGTCCTTGTAAACGGCACTATGGCACGATGAGCAAGGACGAAACCAAAGTTGTTACCTTTCGTTCATTAATTTGACACTGCGGTGAACGGTTTGCGAACAGCACGGTGGGGTCAATTTCTGATTTGTCTTTCCGAATTTTCCGTACACGGAGTGATCCGCAGCGGAGTGGAGTCTAATGCACCCCGTATCATATATCTTTTTTAAACATTCATTCGTCTTGACTCACTTTACGTCCATCATATCCATTTTTTTTCTTCTTCTTAATTTCCCAACCATTCGCTCACCATCACTATGCGACTAAGATAATATCTCTGTTTTCAATGGACACCTACAAGAATAAATAATATTGAAATACCATGAAGTTTGGGTAGATTTTCCGATTGCTACCCCCAAGGTCTCTGTACATGGAATAGTCCGCTGAAATACTCTCTTCACATCATCATCAAATAATCTGCTGGTGTCCAAAGTGAGCAGATTAGCAGAACACCTACCGGTATTTATTAATTCTGTTGAATAAGCTCGAATTCAAAAATGATCACGGACATTAAACCTGCCGCCGGTTTGCCGATGAGCGAAAAGTTCACGTTGCAACACATGTTCGATTCAGTTTATTTCACTTCAGTCAGTTTAACTAAGTGTAATGACATAATAAAAAACAAAAATAAGGTAGAGCCATCCAAGGAGTACAACGTAGAAGCGAGAGCTGATGTGGCAGAAACTGGGCCATTTTCGATGCCGCTGATCGTTGATGCCGTGGTCGTCACATGTTTTTGATGAACTGACGGTTTCCAGGAGGCAAGAAAACAATGGTCAGCTTGAAATATTCAATTCAGAGCATTGATTCAAGATCTAATTATATAATTACCCTTGAAATTAACATTTGTATCGGCAAACTGATTTCAGTGGCCCAACTAAAACCGTCACAATACAGATCCTAAACGATGCAACGTCAATATTTAATTACCTCAGTTTGACAATCTGAAGTAAATTAGTAAACGAACTTACCAAATTCTTTTCTTGCACACGCAAGGTGACGAGCTGAAATATTCAGCATAGATAATAGCCTGTGATTTAGCACCTGCGGAAAGACGTCCGCTAGCTATCACCCTGGACAAATTTATAGTAAGTTCAGAGTCGCACTTGCAGTTAAAGTAGCCATATTGACCGTAGCACTTGTCGTGGGTCCTGCAGGCGGCATCAAAGTCGTCCTTGGCAGGGGGGTTTTGGCCACTCGCGGGGCGGCCTGGACCACACCAATTTCCGTAGAAGAGTGATTGGACATGAGCATGTTGGGAGTTCATCTCTTGTATCTTTTTCACCGCAATCTCGGTATCATGGGCTTCGGTAGAATGGTTCGATGCGGAATGAACAACACTGGTGTAGATAATCAGAAGGAACAGGAGGCGGAAGAAAGCTGAGAGCTTCGTGGAATTCATAATTTGGGGTATTTCAAATCAAGGGGTGCGAATGCTATTTCGAAGTTGGTCGATTGGTGCAGCAGCGTCTATGTTGCCCACTCTTATAGAGAAAATCGGGCAAGTGCTGAAGACCTGTTAGATGGCTGAAAACCTGTTAGATGCTTCCTACAATTCTGAAAATTTATTTATAGATTTTGTTTTCTGTCTATTGTTAACCAGGGTATTTTTACTATTGGTAAAAAATAACATTTCAACCCAAACTAGCTGGTTGTATTTTTAGCGATTTACCAGCCGGTGAAGGTTTCTAAAGATTCTAGACACGAAGATGTGGCTGGTTCCCACCCAGCCACACTAAGCCACCAGAGGTCATGTGGCCTGCAATATTACATATGAACTCCATTGTGTTCATGTTTGATTTATTGGCGCCAAATTCCTAATATAGAAATATAAAAATATATTATAAATAAATTAATAATCTATTTCAATTGTCTTAATTGTCTGTCTCTTAATTGTTTGTCTCTTAATTGTTTGTCTCAATTATTTGTTACGTTTGCCTATCTCATTATCTATTTATTATTATAAAATTTATATAGTATAAAATTTATATAGTGTTTTCCTTTTTAAGATATATGTGACTACTGCCATAATCTGACCGGACATAATAATTTAAAATTACGTAGAAATACGAAAAAAAATTAAATGAAAATTCTGGCTCTATTACATTATAGCAAATCAATCAAAGAATTATTCTATAGAATTAGTTTTTTAATTTTTAATTTTTTTAATTTGATCTGTACTTTTAGGTTTATTAAGGTTTATAGATTCGCCGTTCTGTACGGATTCTCAGTTTCTCGACTCGGTATTTGGTAGTCATGACGGACGGGGAGCACGAAAGGTTGGTGGAACCATTTATTACGATTCTGGGGGACACCATCAACAATTACTGCCCTTGGTAAATCTGTGTAACCTTGCATCTCCCCTTAAACCCTTAAATACCTGCTCGTAATTATAATTATTGGCAATTATATTGCTTTTTATGGTGCAGTGTACAATGATCTATTTTAACCAAATAACATAATATATAGAAAAATACAGATGCAGCAGCATGGGAAGGTGAAACACCCATCTCCGACACACGCTCTCATATTCGTGTGGCGATTCAGAAACTATCTACCCAAACTGATGCAACACCAACAAACAGTTCTCCCCCGATTAATCCTAAATGTACGCCTGCTACCATCACTACTATGTCGACTACGCCAATATCTCCAATGAGATCCCATCTGCCATCTGCAAAATCGGAGACAGATATGAGGGACAAGGGGAAAGAGAAGGCAGTGCAACAAGGGATAACTCAAAGACCTGGAAATGAGGTGAAACGTCCAGCCGATTGGGCCGCTAGTGCCTCTGCTGACATTAGACCATGCAAACGTATCAAAGCTGAGGAGACACAGATGGTGGGCATGGTCAGGGATGTGGTCCCCTCTAAAACGGTAGGCATATTACCATACATATTTATTTTATATTATGAGAGATCATTTCTTGACATTGCTACAATTGAATATTCCCAGGTCGAGACCTTCTGGAAAATGATCGACAGTGCCCATCGTTGTGCAATGGCTCCCAAGACTGAGGGCTCCTTGCTCTCCAGCTTGTCTAGTCTATGCAGCACATTCGAAAAACTTGTCAAAAGGGCAGCACTTAGTGACATTAATATTACAATTGCGAACAGTACAAATCTGATCTGTTATCTTCAACTCGGGGCGAGAGATTAACACGAAGGCACTGGCAATGGGGAAAACACGGCCATTTCAAACCAAGGCTAAAAACATCATCGACGATATTGCAGCCACCCGTGGGATAAAAAACCGAGGTGTAGCAAACAACATGCTTACGCGAGCGAAATGGGTGTATGCTCTCTTCAGGGACATCCCAAATAACATAATCGAGCACATTGATGACCTCACGGTAAAGGACGCAACGCATAACTGGCCGTTAGCCATCCGACTGGAGATTGTCACTGGGAAACGAAATTTTGATCCTGTCTATCTGTTCCCTTGCTGGATTGAGAAATGATTTATGGAGATCTGGCTGGCTGCATGATTCACTTTGCTAACCGTTAGCTCAAATAAAAAATGCAAGAGCTTGGATTCAGGCTATACATTGTTGTGTGTGACGTGACTGGTGGCTTTGCGATGACATCACAGTTATAATGGGGGTGATGCTGTGTCTGTTTTTCTTTTTGCATGAGCGAATGGCGATGGTGCGTTGCACTACACCCCTGGCGAATGGCAATGGAGCTGGACCCAGTGAATCAGGAGAGGACTGATGCACCTTCTTTGACGCGATGCCACCCACAACCTGGCATATTGCACACGAACGGTTGATCAAATGCGTTGAAACACGCATTCTGCCCAAGCAGAGGCACGAGGTAACAGTGCGTATTTGGTCCCTTCTGTCTGTCGGCACTGAATCCTGGTTCTGCGACACTAAAATTCCCACTCCTTGGCCAGCCCAAGCCCTCTGTACAGCCCCCACTACCCACCTTGCGCAACTTCTTGCACAAACTAAACTTCGGCTAGTACCATTTAGCCTTTCTCAAGACAGGCGTCGCCGAGACAGACATACACCTGATACTCCAGCTCAACACGACTGAGCTCCAGACCCTCCTTGATAGTCTCCAGGTGCCTCTCTTCCACAGAATTGTCTTTCGTAAGGGTGTGCGTGAACTGTGTGATGCAACACATCCGTCACAAGTCAGCGCCACCATGTTGGTAAGTACATTGTCTCAATCAAGTTCGCGCTCGACGATCAGACACTGCTTGAGGACAGGGGTGCTTTGGTGGAACGTGCCAAATCCCATCTTCTCAATGCAGGCTTTGTGTACAAGCGCGGCCGGTCCCGCTCAAAACTACTGCCAGCCACGCAGCATGCCAGCAAGGAGGAAATTGATGCCAAACGTGCTGCTCATGCACTGGCCAATTCCGATGCCCGTCGATCACGCATGCAGGTTCTCCAACAGATGATCCAGGTAGGCAGCACGGATACGGGGAAGGAGTTGGGGAAGGAGTTGAGTAAGTTGAAGAGACAGGAGAGGAAGTATCAGTGGTATATTAAAAATAAGGCGATGTAGACTGGTCATTAGTTGTTATTATCTATACAATAAATATATTTTATACAATTATTACACATGGTGCGTTCTTTGATTAGGATGTCAGATAATTCATTTGATAGTGATAGACAATTTATAAAACATTACCATTGCCTGATCAGTCCACATGCACCTTCCGCACATACAGCCCACGGGCCCACAGATCGGGCCCTGGAATGAGTTCTTTTCCCTAAACATGAACAGGGGATGGATGAGCAAACACGCACAGATCGTGAGCTTGATTCCATCGCGCAGCTGCACACAATGCTTCACACAGTTCCGACATACTTTCGAGATTCAGCGTGGTCAAGGTCGTGTTCTGCTTCAGAGAGGAGACTTTGTTCCCGGAGTACCCGGGACCAGACCATATCAGGAACATGAGTGGACCAAGCCGCAGCAACCTGCTGACAGTATAAAAATATGATTAGTTGATTATCAATAACAAATCTTAATCATGGACAAACTCCCCACTGAAGTTCTGAGTGATATATTCTCCTTTCTAGACCCAAAAGGTGTTCAAAGCTTCACCTTTGTCTGCCGTGAATTCAATCATATATCCAAATCAACAGCTGCACGGAGAAGACTACTTACTAGATACCGTCCTCCTCCTTCTTATCATGGCAAGTCACTCGGAGTACTCATTTGGCAGTTCCCTTGGCTCATTGATGTCGAGATGTGCGAATTCCTTAGACAGAATGGTGTAGAGGTTACTGGAGATGCATATTTGATGTACAACGTGCCCCATACATCTCCCCTGCAACCCAAAAAGCAATCAAAGTATGGATTGCACAGCAACCATCAGTTGATATGAATGATGTCTACAATCAAATCGATTACGAGGAATATTGCTGCAAGTACACTGTCTATGGGAAGAAGACTCTTGGTAGTATTTTCCTAAAGTCCTTTTATAAGTGATTCACAGTTTTATAGCACTTGGTATTTTTAGCCAATTCCTGCCCAGAGTTATAGTAAATAAATTACATAGTTGTTTCATGTTTTACAGCTATATGTAATTTATTGGATTTTAACATAAAGAGTGCATAGTGTGTCATACAGTTTTGGTTCATAGAGGCATATTGTGAACATGTGTTTTTCATGCATATATATAGAATTACTGCCGACACCGGTATATTGATTTGGAAGTATATTTCCGAAGGCTGTTATGGTAGGATTCACAGAGTGGCTCAAATCCATTCTCCTCTGCTGTGCATACATCACAGACTACAATCCAAGCACAGTTAATGCATTGGCCAAGCACTTTATAGTAACTGCAGAAGAGCTATGTTTTCTTGCCACAGTATGCATAGATGTAGAAATCAGGCTGTTGTTGCTCAGACGAGCATCAAATGTATCTGTACACAGACATGTCCTCCTGCTGTGTTTTCCAGGTACATTGATAGTATCTGCAGACAATCGCATGTTTGGGCATTGTGTCTGTTGATAGATTCAGAATTCATTTCTTCTTTATATTATTCCAAGATGCTACAGTATTGCTGTTTGAAAGGATAGAACAAATTATTTATTTTGGATTATATAATGAGGCTGTAATATCATTTCCTAATTCTCATCATCATCATCAAATGGACATCTATCCTTGTTTTTTTGTAACTCCTGTCATCCCAATTCAATGAGGTATTTATTGTAGTAGATCATCCAATGGTGACTATTGAGATGTAGTCTTTTCTGATAATTAGCAAATTCTTGTTCTCAGTTGGCACTATAAAAGATTTCATGAAAAATGTCTAATCTTCATATAGGTCTAGGTTGTCTGTTCCAGCATACTTTGGATGGACCTTCTTGTGAAAGTGTGAAAGGTTCTATTGTGTTGTATGATGTCACAATGCCATTCACTGCTTCACTATTTCAGCTGCCTTCTTTTGATCACCAGCAAGAATATTCCAGTAGTAGAGTGCTATCATATATACCAAGGCCAATCAGGAAGAGAGCAGTTGGGTTTCGGGAGTTGGGTTTTTGAGTAGAATGGTCATTTGAGAGTTTGTGGTAGAGTTTGACTGCACCAGTATCTCAATTTATATTGGCAGATAGGCTATCATGTTTTGTATTCCAGAGTCATTCATTCTGTATATATAAAGTAGTATCAGAGCTGGCTTATCACCTTCTCCATCAATAATGACTCGACAAAAGCAAACTTCTCAAAAACATATTCCATTAGTTAAAACTACTAAAGCCACAATAAAAGGACCCAAGCCTGCTATTGCTGGTATTAAGAAACTCCATCACTTTCACCCCAGAACTGTTGCTCTTCATAAAATCTGAATATATCAAAGGAGTACTGATTTGCTTATCTGAAAACTTCTATTTATACATCTTGTCCATAAACTTCTAGGTAATAATAGGTGGTACATTCAGGCATCTGCCCTCAGTGCTCTCCAAGAGTATTGTGAGGCCTATCTTATCAGTCTTTTTGAAGACACCAATATGGCAGCAGTATATGCAAAATATGTTACTATACTGCCAAAAGACATGCTTCTTGCCCAAAGGCTCTATAGTGATATTGAAAAGAAAACATTTATACATAGATCGAAATTTGTATAATCTATAAATAGATTATCATTTAGTGAAACCTTATAGTCAGGAATCACAATCCCACCACCTCATTCAAAGTTAAGAAGTATGACAGAATTGGCCAGATGCTGATCCATGAAGTTAAGAAGTCTAAGATCACTGAAGCCATTAAACTCATCAAGACTAAGAGAGGAGAACAAGGCTTTAGATCTACTAGAAGAGGAGCCTATACTGCTATCAAGATTACTAAACTTGAGCATAAGAAAGACAAGAACCAGAATAAGCACACATATACTATTGAAGAAAACTTTTCCTTAGAAGAACAACTTCTCAAGATTCTGCACCAGAATGAAAGAGTACTTGCTACAGACTTCAGAGATATTCAAAACCAAAAACCCAAGTACTACTATAAAGTTGACATCAGTGATACTAAGCCCATCTACTAGAAAGCCAGACCTATACTACCTGTCTATAGAGAATGACTGTAAGCAGAACTTAAGGAAATGAAAGAAGCTGGTATTATCAAGCAAGCTATCAGCCCCTATACTTCACCTATTATTCTTGCTCTAAAGAAAAAAAACAAGCCTGGAGAGTTTGCTCCAAGACTTTGCATTAATTATAAGAAGCTCAATATAATTACCAAGAAGGATAGACAGCTCTTGCCAAATATTCAAGAAATTCTTACTACTCTTGGAAGCAAAGCCAAATACTACACCATCTTAGATCTGTTCTCAGGCTTCTATCAGATTGATCTCACTTAAGATACCAGTGAGAAATCAGCCTTTATCACACCTAACACCACCTATGTCTACCTATAAATATCATTTGGAATGTATAATGCCCCAACAAGTTTTCAGCAAATGATGAATAGAGTTTTCAGTAATGAAATCAGGAAATATCTCTTTGTCTACTATACAGAAATATATCAACTACATACAGCTAGCTCTCAAGAAGCTCAAGGAGCATAGCCTCTATATTAAGCTCAAAAAGTACAAGTTTACAGCTCAGGAAATCACCTACCTAGAACACATCATCAACCAGACTAAAATTTATATAGACACTATGAAGATTGAGGCTATCACAGCCTACCCAAGACCCAGAACAACTACAGAAGTCTATACCTTCTTTGGACTAGCCTCTTACTATAGAAGATTCATCAAAGGATACTTTAACATTACAGTACCTATCTACAAGCTACTGAAAAAGGTGATCAAATTTGAATAGACCAAGGAATATCAAGAAACCTTCAATAAACTCAAGACTAGGTTGACCCAAGCACCTATCCTCAGAAGACCAGATGGAACCTAGAGTTCATTCTACAGATAGATGTAAGTACTATAAAACTTGGAGCAGTGCTAGCTCAGAAGAAAGATGGATGTGAATATATCATCTTCTATACAAGCTGAGATATCTGTAGAGCAGAATAGAACTATAAGTTATGTAAGCTTGAAAGCTTAGCAGTAGTCTGGGCAGTAGACAAGTTCCACTACTACTTAGCTGAGAAATACTTTACTATTCAAACAAATCATTCTGCTCTCATCTAGCTATTCCATACTCTGAACCCCAAAGGAATATATACCAGATAGATCTACAGACTGCAGGAGTATAACTGTACTATCAAATACTACTCAGGAAGAACCAATGCCAATACTGATGTACTTTCAAGAATACTCTAAAACACCTCCATCAAGACTATTCAACATGAATAAGGAGCTATACTATGGATTAATTAGCTACCTTGAACAGCAGAAGATACCCAATCATTTCAAACCCTGAACTATTACTATTATTAACCAGACTGGGAAATAATTTGAACTAGATAATACTATACTTAGAAAAAGAGAAAAACTTGTCATATCTGAATACAAGAAGTATAAAATAATGAAGAAAGTATACAAACAAGTACACTTAGGAAGAACAAACATATGATAAGATAAGAAAAATTATATAATGGTCTAAGATAGAAAAAGACCTATTCCAATTTGTCAAAGAGTATGATAAGTACCAAAAACAGAAATAAGATCAGCAAGACCAAGTATCTGGGTCATCAAGAATCAAATCTATCTCCTTCCACTATATTATAATAGACATCATTGGACTACTACCAGTAACTCTATCAGAAAACTACTATATTATAGTTATTGTAGATCTCTTTACCAAATAGATAGAAGCTGGAGCACTACAAGAAGCCAATACTCTCTCTATTGCTAACTTCCTGTACCAAGAAATCATCTGTCACTACAAGATACCAAGGCAAATCACTACAGACTATAGCACAGAATTTGTCAACAGATTCTATAAAATAATATATCAGAAATACAAGATTTAGCATATCAAGACTACTGTATATTACTCTCAAGGAAATAGACAGACAGAAAGAACCAACAAGACCCTTAAGAACATCCTGACTAAGATCTCAGATATATATGAGAATTGGAATAACTATCTCCCAACCACCCTCTCTATCTTATGAGATATATGGTTACACTTTACTCCAAAAGAACTGCTCTTCAGAGAAGAAGATTCTGATGGAACCTCAGCTATAAATCTAGATCTAACTTAGTAATAGATTGACTCAGAAATCCAGAGACTATACTAAATCAGAAAGAAGACAAAAGATTATATCATCAAGTTATAAGTACTAATAAGAAAGGATGTAAAAAAGAATTACAAGACCCTAAAACTCATTCAAATTGGAGAAAAGATTCTACTGTATTAAAATATAGTAGAAGCCTCATAGTTATAAAAACTGGAGCCCAAATAGAAAGGATCCTTCTATATACAAGATATCAAGAAAACTACCTTCTGGCTTAGAAAACTCTCAGAGACCATACTACCTACTATAGTATATAGGAACAGACTTAAGAAGTACTATGAATCTATATAAGAGAAGTAAAATGTGATGACCACCCATGAGGTTCTAGTCTGTAAATTATAAACAGCATGTCCCATGACTAGCAGGCAATCTCTGTCTAAACTATTCTCTAAGGGATACAGTACCAGTAACTACTTATTTGTGAGACTTTTGAAGCTAGAGAAGTTTGAACCATCAACTGATTGATCAAGATCAGAATCAGGCCCTTGCTTTATATAAAGAGAGCAACCCTTCACCATTATGCCAAAATATATAAGAAAGACACCAGTCCATAAATACCTCTTTTTGACCCCCTGCCAGAGGTTTTGAGATTAGTAACTTTTTCAGACTAGACTAATGAATAAGGACATTCAAGAGAAGATCCTTAGGAGAAAGATGTAACAATGACCTCAGAATGGTGACATTATTACAGAAGACAGTCTTTCCTTACAAGTCACCAGATCAGAGCACAAGAAGATATATGATATGACTCACCCAGGCTATAAGATGAGTAATGATGACCAACTATGAGTCATCATGACTATAAGATAGATATCTCAAGAAATATAAAAGAAGAACTAAAAAACCACAGCAGTAGCAACTCAAACGAGACTTACAAAATTCTGAAATAGTTCAAAGACTCACTATAAATAAGATGTCTGCTACTTACCAAACCTCAAGATTCAGGAACCACCAAGACTTCTTAGTTTAAGAAAAAATATTCTAAGACATCAGGAGAGCCATAAGAACCTGCACCAGAAGGACTCTTAGTCTCAACCTAGGTACTGGCAACTCTTACTACTTTATCCTCTACTACTATAAAATGGAAACAAGGATCACTATTACTACCAAATACCTCTGAATATAGTAAGAATATGAAATAAGAAACCTCCTCTGCTAGGAATTCCCTCAGACCAGTTCCCAGGAGATACAAGATACTATCTCTATAGATATATATAAATTGAGGATAGTCAAAAAGATCCATCAGATCTTCAGACATACACCTTGGTCAATCTCTAACTTGAAGTAGTATACCAGAGTTTCAGACTTAAGAAATTATCAGCTTACTGCACAGATATACTGAAGGCCATGGTGGCCACAGAAGTTCAATCCACCATCACTCTCAAAAGTGATTAAGTAGAAGAGTTTTAGAATCCCATCCTCCAGGACAATCTAGATCAATTTTTGCAAGAATTAATCTTGGTATTCTAAGGCCCCAGTATCTAAGTCAGACCCCCTCAAGATTCCACCTTTGTTCTCTACTTTGTAGAGGAGAACCTAATAGATTAGAGAGCCCTTGATCTCCTTGCTCTCCTCCCTACCACTACCAAACATAATGATATCATCCTGCTGATTAATATATATAAAATACATGAAATGCATGATATATATGAAATATATAAAATAGACAAAATGTTTGCTGACCTTATTTCCTTTAAAGACATCCTATCCCTGACCTCTAGTCTTGATGATAGTAATGAAGATAAAGTCTCCAGGATCCTGAACATTCTGCTCTAAGTTCTTTGTATAACTGTTAGAAATTATTCCAGCATTCTGATCTTATACAACCAATTGTACAGATACTTGAATTTGTACTTAAAATCTGATATTTTCTGTATTCAAATATCTTATTTATTTGGTTATTGGAATTTATATTTAGTTTTATAACTTAGCAATTATTGAATTATATTTTATATAAATACCTCTCTTATTTCTTTTGAAATAAAGTCAGTATTCAAGTAGTCAAGTATTAAAACACTCAAGCATTCAAGTGCCCAACTACTCAAGAAGTATAGAAGTTCCAGTCCTCTACTCAATTCCAAGAAAGTAAATCCAGAAGATAATAAAACAGTTTAAAGATAAGAAGTTTGAGAACTATAAGACCTTAGAAAGACACTCCAATAGAACTTGCTTATAAGAATCTTGTAGTTAGTCTAAGAGATATATCTTGAAGAGAATCTGACATATATACTTGGAGAACTTAGTATCTACTATGTGATAATATATATAAGAATAACAAGAGAATAAATAGTTACTATATAGAACAGACTGATATTAGGTAACTAGAAGTATAGTATCCTCTAATAAAACAAAAATCATTTATTTTGGATTCTGTATATAATATATATCTTTTTCTATCATCTTTGAATTTTAGTCAATTGATATTACATAACTTGCATTAAGTGATATTTTATATCTTTGATTCAATTTTATAGTATCTTAGATATTTGAAATAATAATAATATACTGTTTGAGTATTTGCAGTCAGTTTAAAGTAGTTTTGTAGTATTTTCAATATAGAAAAAGTCATATAATATTAATTGATTATAAAATTTGAAGATGACAAAAAAAGACAGATGTCATATGTAGAATCCTTTTGTTTTTTTTAAAAAATACTATATACTTCTAGTCATCTAATATCAGTTTGTTCTGTATAGTATCTATTTATTCTTCTGTTATTCTTATATATATATTTAATACTATAATAATTTATTTAATAAATAAATTATAATTTATTATAAGTAGAAAGTATACTTAAATAGCCTTCTTTGGACAAAATATCATTACTTTGTTTGAATTCAGTATGTTGATAATATATTATATATATATTTAAAAAGAGTTTTTTTATTATTTTTTTAGAAGATAAAATAAAAAATATTTTAAAAAATAAATTATATAAATTTAGAGAGAAATATTAAAAGAATAACTATAATAAGTTTTAAATATATATCTCAATTTATTGTCTGTCTGTTAAATAAAGAATATTTATAAATAATTTTATTCCAAAACTGAACTAATAAATATTTTTTTTTAAAAAATATTTTTAAAGATAAATAATAAATTTAATATTTTTAAATATCTCTAATATAAAATATATTTATATAGAGTATTTTTATTTAAATAATTAAAATATAAAATTTAATAAAATATTAGTTCAGTTTTGAAATATACTATATAATAATCTTTACTAAATACTTTAGATAAAATAAATAAATAAGAGTAATACTGTAACTATTGCAAGCTGAATTATATATATTGTAACATAGTGGATGCTTAACCTTGAAAGTATGTTGGATTTCTGTATCTTGAAAACTTGATCTTCTTTGACTTTGTAGAGTCCTCAGAATGCAGAAGTGGATAAGTTCAAAGTGTATCTGCCTATAGGCTTACTAGTTCCTTTGCTTTCTCTTTATTTTGAACTATTTTGATCTCAGGTTTATTTACTCTAAGATATTGAGTTATTTATACAAGTTTGCTAGCTATAAGATAGCTAAGTTATGACTATGTAATGAGTCACTTTTTACAAGTATTGAATCTTTTAATATCTGCAAAATCTTCAATAGTTGTGAAATAACAATAACAGCTATCTCTTAGATAGTATTGCAGCCAAATTCGGCTGCAAAAAATAACTGTATCTAAAATTTTATAAAAATAAAAAGAAATCATAAAAATTATTTTACTAAAAAAAAAAAAAAAATTTACTAGCTTTCATAGATTTTCTTTAAATTTTTTTTTTTTTTTGCAGCCAAATTTGGCTGTATTTCAATACCAATAGGGGTGTTGAAGGAGAGATGGCAGGGCTTGTGGAATGAGGGAGAAGGGGGTGCTGATGAAGTGGCAATTGCAGATACACTAGAAGAGTGGGGGCCGCCACAAGTAGCTGGACTGGGTGACTTGATCTTACCGGTGCAGGGGGATGAGATCCAGAGTGTCCTGGCAGCAACTAAACTAGAGACAGCGCCTGGGGAGGATGGATTGCCATGGGACTTCTGGAAGAAGATGGTAAACATCCCTGGAGTTTTGGATGAGATGGCTGCTCTCTGTGACCATGTCCTTCAGAGCGGCGAGTGGGTGGGAGAGCAGGATCTCGGGCTAGTGGCCTTATTGTATAAAGACAAGGGGAGGAGAGAAGACTGGAAGAACTGGAGGCCGATCATGCTTCTGGACATGGACAGGAAGATGGTGACTAAGGTGATTGTCGCAAGGCTGCAGAGAGTTGCCCAACAGGTGCTGGGGGAGGAGCAGCGGGGCTTTGTTGGGGGCAGACTTATAAGAGATGGGACTATGTGGGTTTATGGTGTGATTGAAGGGGCCCGGACCTGTGGCCTGGATGGAAGGTTGGTCTTTTTGGACCAGGAGAAGACCTACGACCATGTACGGCAGATGTGGCTGGGCAAGATATTGGACCGAATTGGGGTTCCCCCAAGGTTTAGGGCCTCTATATTGAGTCTGCTGGAGAGCAGTCGGGCAGCTCTGACGTGTAATGGTCACCATGGGAGGGCATTTTCCTTGGGAAGAGGAGTTCCTCAGGGGGATCCTCTGTTCCCTATTCTTTATACCCTTTCGCTGGAGCCTTTGATGGATAGGATTCGCTGGAAGGTGGCAGGGCTCTCTATATATGGTATAGTGTGGAAGGTGGGGGCCTTTGCTAATGATATGGTGGTTGGACTTGGGATGGTGACAGATGTAGCGACACTTCAGGAGATGGTGGAATGGTATGAGGCCCACTCAGGGGCGAAGCTCAACTGGCATAAGTGTGAGACAATGGTGCTAGGGAATGGGCTGGTGGGTGGGGACATCATTGGAACAATTGTCTCTACTGGTGAGGTGGTGCGGTATTTGGGCATCTTCCTCTCTGTATATGGTTCTGTCTTGCCACGAGTGTGGTGGGAGAGCAGGGTGAACATTTGGGGGGAGGCCCTTCGAGGATAGGGAGGTCGCCATATCTCTCTAGTAGGGCGAGTGTCAATTCTGAATGTGTATTGGTTCCCCAAGCTGTGGTATGTGGCTTATCACCTCGACTTCCCAGCATGGGTAGTGAAGAAGCTGACAAAGATGGCTAGGGATTGGATCTGGGTGGGGAGGAGGTCCCAGGTCAGTTGGGATACTCTTGCAAGGCCGGTAGTCAGGGGAGGGCTTGGACTGATGGACTTTCCCAAGAGGCTGCACTGCTTGCAAGCCTGGTGGTTGAAAAGAGCTGTGGAACTGCAGGGCGGAAGTTGGGTGCCTCTGATGCAGAAGGTGTGGGAGATGCAAACATCTCCTCGGGGGTCCTCCGGAGATCTGCTCTCTTTGGTGGGGCTGAATGGAATTCGGTGGCTGAGGTTCAAGGGCTTTTAGTGGGGCATGGCTGATGGCGCACACCAAATTGGCCTGCGCTGACAAGGCAAGAGACAGAGGCAGTGTGGGGACCTAATATGTAGCATTGGGATAGATTGCTCCTGGGAGGTGCTCCACTTGCTATGTTCGATATTGGGGAGGGAGTAGAGTGTCAGCAGGGACTTGGCCAGGATCTTTGGCCAAGTGGCTGGCAGGTGGCAGGGATTGGCGAGGAGTGGGACTGAGCTGGTATCTGGTCTTGGAGCACAGAGGTACGGAGGTGGCTTCCCCCCAAGTTCTGGGTGGTATGGTGGAGAATGTTGTAGAGGAATGTCATGCTGAATTTCCATACAGGGCATTTGGTGGATGGTGGACAATTTGACTGTGAGGAGTGTTATAATGTTGGGAGAGTTGGAGGTATTGTACAGATGCCAGAACATTGGCTGGGAGAGTGCGAGGTTTTGGGAGACTTTTGGGCTGAGATAGGAGATAGACTGGGTGTGGGGCATAGGCTGGTGGGGGAGGGAGGTCGCTGGGAGGACTTGAGATCTCGGCTTGTGGGTGGGGTGAGTGATAGTTAGCTCACTGTAGGGTGGGTATTAGCAATATGGATAGGACTGGTGGGTCATTGGCTTTTTGTATTTGAGGAGGGGCAGTGGTTGGGGCTGCAGGAGAAGGTGTTAAGATGGGAAGGGCTATTGGGGGATCTGCTGACTGGATGGTGGGTGGGTTGGGGTC
>RBNI01001730.1:0-21069 GCA_003990745.1 Jimgerdemannia flammicorona | reverse complement strand
TTTTTTAACAGACTTAATGTCTTATAGATTTTTATTAGAAGAGAATCTAGACTATATAGGCCAAAACCCTCCCCCACCACCCATCAAGCACTGCCCCCCCATTAACCTAGGCTAGCTATTGTCCAGCAGCTCAACCATACTAGGTACAGTAGGGTCTATGTTGGCCTGTATCTCATTCTGTACATCATGCTCTCTCTACTACCAGGGAGAACTCAGCCATATGCCAACAACTAAAAGTATATATCCAAGATCCCAATATATATACAAGGCTATACTCAAGCTGTAGAATAGCCCCTGTCACCCTAAAGAGAATGACAGGCAAAGAAAAAACCCTCATCAAAGTATATCACAGTGGGTAGAGCCTAGTTCTTCCAGTTAAGATGAGTAAAGGACTTATATGTAAGGCAGGAGGAGACCCCCAATACTCCACTACTCAAGCCTGTGGGTCTCGATCATATTGTTATGTCAGCTCTCAGTTCCAGTTGAGTACAGCCAAGATATCTGAAATGGGTAGCCTCAGGCCCCCAACCCCCCCCCAACAACTAGGGCCCAATCTGCCAAATCACCAAAAGAAGCTGAGAGTGACACCTATCATCTAACTACTCTGCACCAATCAAAAGATCCCACCAAAGCAGTATCCATCCTAGCCCCAATAACTGCTCTCAGCCTGGACCCTACTGGTCTACTGTTATTGCTCTTTCTCTTATCTGTGATGGCCATCTCCCCTCTCATCCCAACAATATCTGAAAAGCAGTCACTTATATCAGAACCATGCTTGCCAGGAAGCTTACCAAAGCCAGAGGGCCTCACTATAGATACTGAGGACCTGTAGGTAATCTATACTGAGCACTTGATACCCAAGGTTGGCCAACTCTCTACACAGCCTATGATATATTGAGACAGCATTTTGTTGGTAATAATAAAAGGAAGAAGGCACTATACCAAAATGAATATACTCTAGATGCAGCCAAAGATATCAGAAACTGCAAAAAAGTGAAGAAGATACTGATCTGACACCAATACATTGTCTCCCTCCCACTGCCCTATTAGATACAGCAAACCAACCCAAGATAAAGGGGGTAATAATTGTAGAAAGTAGACTCAGAAGGTTGCCTACCAAACCATTGGGACCAGTAAGATAGCAGAGAAAGAGCTGATGTTCACTTACTGCTTTGGTGAGACCAATCTAGTAGAATCCTGAATATAAATCTAAGGTACTATAATACTATACTTTATCTCCAGAGTTAAAAGGATGTCACTGATGAGGAGCAGTGGTTGGCAATCCTTCTTTATAGCCAGGTTGAGCTTCCTGTAATTAGTATAGAGTCTTGAGATAAATTCGCCTAGTTTGCTTTCTTTTTTTGAAACTAATATAATTAGTGAAGCCTAAGAACTGCTGGCTTCTTTGATGATACTGGCTTCTTCCATTTGCTTGATTTCTTCTCTGAGTCATTCACAATAGGCTGACAGGATTGATCTTACTTTTTGATAGATTGGTTCAGTGTCTCCTATATCTATATCATGATAGTAGTATAGAGTCTTTCTCTTAATATTCTTAAAGTCTGTAACTAGGATATTCTCAAATTTATAAAGTATCTTTTTGAGTTTCTTTTTGAGCAAGAATTCATTTCCAATAGTATAACTATACTTATTTATAGTTTTCTCCTTTTTGTGGTCCAGTTCAGTGATCTTGATACTAGTGAATACTCCTCTTTTAATAGATCCAAATCCTTTCCTTTCTCTTTCTATTTCTTCCAACTTCTTGACTTTCATGATCTTTGACTGAAGAACTGAAAAGATCAACATCTATATCAATCAGTTCTTCTTCTTAATTAGAAATAGAATTATAGAGTTGTAGTTTCTAGCAATAAGTAGTATTTCTCTAATATAGTCTAAATAAATAACTCCTCCTTCAATAGTAATCTCACTCTTGGTCAGACTGCTTCTTGTCTTGAGGATCCTGATATAGTTTTTTGAAATAGTTATTTCCAGACCAGTTGTAAGAAGAGTAGTTGTCTAGGGCTCTAGTACAGTTTTCTCTACTGTGGCAATATCTATTTCAGCTATATTCTCTAACTTATATTCTAGTAGAACTATATCAGAGTAGATTTTCCAAATCTTGACCTTGATTTCTTCTTCATTATCACTGTTCTTTAGGAGAGCTGGTGATTTATCATCCTCTTCCTCCTTCTTTTCTTATCTTATCTGTTTCTTGAGGACCTTCTGTCTTCTTTTATGGTAGATTTTCTTGATTCTACTAATATACTGGTAGCAATCATCAATATATTTCATATAGTACATCTTAATTCCATGAGGGCAGACTCCTTATGGTATATATTCTTCAATAATTCTTTTGTACCATTCTTTCTCACTGATCTATCTGACTTTCTTTTTCTTTTTCTGGATAGTTACTATATAGGCTTCTTCTTGCTCACTTTCTTTTTCCTCTATCTTAGACAGTACTTCTTTATTGACATTGATGGAAATTCATATCTTCTGACCTCAATAAATGATCTGTATCTTCTGAGCATTTAGATCAATTATTGCTCTAGCTTTATGAAGCCACTGGTTACTAATAAGGATGACATAGTTGGTAGCATTAGTTATGATCACATCTACTGAAATAGTTGCTCCTCCAAACTTGATGGAAATATCTCAGATCTTTTCTAGAGATATGACTCTTATGCTATCTGCTGTGATAAATACCAATTTGGTTGCTTCTTCAACCTTCCAACCTAGGCAGTCTGCTGCTTTCTTGCTGAGAAGGCATTCTTCTACTCTAGTATCATTAATAGTCTCAAAGATTCTATCTTTGATTTGATAGGTTATATAGACAGAAATCTTATAATTATCTTCACTTTCTTCTCTAGAGTCTTCTTGAACATTATTGACCTCAGTTATCTTCCATCCTTACTCCTTGGTTATCTCAGTAAGTCTATATCTTATTTTCTATCTGAATATGAGTATTTCTGTCAGCTAGTCAAAGATTGAAGATATTATACTTGAAAGTCTTAGTTTTGTAAAGCTTCTTCTTTTTTTCTCCTTTACTAGCTAGGGTAGTTCCTTGAATAATATCTTAAACAACCTGTTCCAGCTCTATATCTTGATATATTTCTTTACCTTGGCTTTCTATAGCAGTTTCTATTTATTTTTTCACAGGGTTCTTGAGTCTTTCAGATGGTCTCTTGTAGAGTTACTTGCAGATATTCTTCTTGACAGTCTCAGTAGAGTAGGTTTCCCATTCTTCTTCATCTGATTCCTCAATCTCCTCAAAGATGATAGTATTAGTCTGTTTCTTATTTTGAGTAGTATTGCTTGACTAGACCTTATACTTGATTTCACTTATACCGTTATATGAGTAGTAGCCTTCTTCACAGATGTAGCAAATACCTATCTTCTTATCTGAGATAGCAGTAAACTTCTGAACTATACAGTAATCTCTTCTCCTAATTTCCTTTACTATATCTCCTAGATGAGCAGTCATTTCAGTAAACTTCTTGGCTAGTTCCTCCATAGGGTTGCTGTTTCTCTACTACTTAGTAACTCTTAGCTGAAGTGTATTTTGATTGATCACTATGATAGAAATTATACTAATTGCCTTAAGTACTTTAATTTTGACTCCAGTGACTCTTTCTATTATATAGTCTTGTAGATATCTGGCTATCCAGTATTGCTGAGCATAGGTAACCTTCTGTAGTAGGTCCAGGACTACTGGTGATGAGCAGATAGCCATGGCTATCTCTGAGTAAACTCTTTTTTATAAAGATTGCTTTAGTTACTTGATCTCAGATAGTATTAGTATAATTAGTAAGAATTATCTAATATCAGATTCTGGTGTAGAATATATTTAGATTCTCACTCATTTCTTGGCATATTATATTGAGCTAATCCTTCAGAGCTTATTTGATCTTATCTATATAGTAGATAGTTTAGAGCCAGGCCTTCTGTGCTATCAGCACAGCATTATTATTGTTTCCCACATGGGTTATAGCTATGAATACTGCTCTTGCTAGTTCTTAGAGACTAAAGAACATAGGAGCTATATACTTACTATCTTGTTGTTAGGATCCTTATAGTAATATACTACTCAAAGTCATTATAAATATGATAATTTATTCATCTGAAGTATATTTGTAGAATACTAGTAATCTTATATTTATCTTATCTGGATGTCTTATATAATTTGATTTGTATAGTTGTTTAAGTAGTAGTAATTATTCATTATTTAGCTTGAAAGTGAGGGATTTATCTTGAATCACCAGCTAATGGACACTAAGTTATAATATAGTAAATGCATAACCATATAAGTATATTGAATTTCTATATCTTGAAAACTTGATCTTCTTTAACTTCATAGAGTCCTTGAGATGTAGAGGTGGATGAGTTTAAAGTATATCTGCCTATAGGCTTACTAGTTCTCTTACTTTCTCTTTACTTTAAACTGTTTTGATCTAAGGTTTATTTATTCTAGATATTGAGAATATTTATATAAGTTTGCTAGCTATAAGATAGCTAAGTTATAACTATATTTCCTGTAAGTCATACTTTAACATCTGTAAATACTTTAACATCTGCAAATACTTTAATATTTATGAATACTTTTAATATCTATGAATACTTTAACATCTGTTAAAGTTTCTATATATTAAATATGACTACTATTTGTAAGACTATATTATATTTGAGAATCAGATTCAAATACTACAATCAAATGTCTATTTCTCTGATTTATATTTCTAATTCAGATCAACTATCACACTAAGTTAATAGTATATCTAATTTAAAAATAATCAAGTTAGTAGTATATTTAATTTAAAAAATAGCTAAATTAGTAATATATTTAATTTAATTTAAATCTGACTCAGAAACTTAATCTAGATTTTAATTTTTAAGAATATTAAATATATTATAAATAATTAGAAAATAAAAGATAACATTGTAAATTAAAATTAAAAAAAATTATCATATATAATAAATATATTATAGAGATATAGATTTTTTTATATATATTTTAAACATCTGTTAATATTTTTATTATTAGATAATTAAAGCTCTCTCTTTATATTTTATAAAGATCAAATATCAGAAATATTCTTCTTTTTATATATTATAAGCTTTTGGCCAAATAAGATTGGTGGAGATATTTTGATAGTAATTAAGTAGTATATATAAAATATATGATATTCTACTTGTAGATATAGTATATCAGTAAGGAGATCTATCTGGGTGTTAGAGAATAGTAAAGGGACATATATTCATGAGAAATGGGCTCCATATTTTACACATCTGCAACAGTGGGTATTATACTATAATTAACTATAGGGTGGGTGGCAAATATGTTGTTGAGATCAAGAAATGTGAGGCTTCCAGAATTGCGAAATAAAAAAGAGAAAATTTATTCATAACTCTACTTGATTGCAAATCCTACAAGTTGATCGCCCTTGTTTTTGACATATAACAGTAGCAGTTCTACTGTCTTTTGAATACAATATATATATTCTCAAAATAAACATCATTGGAATAGGAAGAGGATCCGGCTGAGAGATATATTGGAGAGAATTCAAGGGAAACAGAATTCGGACAGGAGATATGTAAAAGGGAATTAGAGGGGGGATTGGGACAAGAGATAGAAAGGGAATCCAGGTGAGGGATATGTTGAAGGAGAATTCAAACGCGGGACGAGGAAGGGAAATGGAATTCAGACGACGTGAAGTCGAGAGAGTCAGCAGAAATGGGGTTCGCTTATGCTAGAGCGGAATATAGAAACGAAGGGAATTCAGATAATGGATGTAAAAATAAAAGGGAAACGCTGGATCAAAGAATACATTAATCTGGTGTGTCATTGCATATGTATGCTGGGATCAACGGATTTGCATGTGTAACAGAAGATTTGACACTTGGCTAAGAATTCGGGCTAAGGATTTGGACTAGAGCCTTTAGGCCAGATGCTTAATTAACTGGGTTGTAGGCGTCGATCTGGTTTACATTAATTTCGTTGATCTTACTTACCAAGGCTGGTGCGGTGACGTCGCAACCGGCGCATGACATATTCATGCGGTATGAAACATTCGGAAATCATATATAACTATCCCCGTCTACTGTATCTTTTTCCAGACAAAAAAATGCCCCCTCTTCTTGTGGCCCTATACGTTCTGGCCCTCGCGTCCTTCGCCCTCGCAACCGCGCCGGAACTCCCGAAGGTCGGCCCGGTATCCATCCTCGCCGACAACGATCTCGATCCTTCAACCAATAAATACAGCTTCCTGCTCTTGTCCACCAAGCTCGCTTACAAAGACGCCAGGAATGCCTGCACTCAGCTGAACGAGACGCTGCTCAGCTTTAGCAACGACACCGACTTCCGCAACACGGCGAAGCTCCTAAAATACCGCACCGAACCCCGCCACAAGAGTGGCCTATACTGGTTTAACGGCATCCCATCAAACAACTCCGACTCCCACGTCTGCCAAGCCTTCTCCATCGACGGCCCAAAACTCCTCATCGACGTCGCCTGCAAGATCCGCCTCCCAACTCTCTGCACAAATTCTCCAAACACAAGCGCCATTCTCCACCCGAATCCCGAGTACCAGATCGAAATCCCCACCAAACAGGGTCCCATCCGCGGGTTCCGCGACGTGCTATCATTCGAGTTCCGCGGCATCCCCTATGCACAACCTCCCATTGGAAAGCTCAGGTTCGCTCCGCCGAACCCCGTCCGATATACGAAGGTCGCTGGGAATCGGACGGCGTATGATGCAACGTGGTTCAGGAGCGTTTGTCCGCAGTTGCAGGCTGGCGCGGTGACTGGGTGGTATATCGATGAGGATTGCTTGTATCTGAACGTGTATACGCCGGCGTTGGGGAATAATCGGTATAGGCTACCTGTCTTGGTTTGGTGAGTGACATACTTCCATTTTTAGATACGAATATCTACCAATAACGTATTCTAAGTTTTTATTTTTTATTTTTATGCGCTGTTGCGATTTCGTTCAATTCTTACGTGAACTAGGTTTCATGGTGGTAGATACATGGAGGGCGCAGGCTCCGACGTGATTTATTACGGCGGTAATCTCGTCTCCCGTGGGAATATCATAGTCGTGACGATCAACTATAGGCAAGATGCTTTCCTTATGCTTTGTTATTTACTACAAAGCCAGAATCTCACGTTCTCTGGCGCGACAACGAACAATGAAGTATCACAAAGAGTAACAACATTATATAAATCGCTTACTTCTAAATACGGGCAGGTTGGGCATCCTCGGCTTCTTCGAAGATGAAAAACATATTTCGCGAAATGCAGCGCCAGGTAATCTTGCTCTCAGGGATCAGCTCGCTGCCCTCCATTGGGTGAAGGAAAACATCGCCAGTTTTGGTGGAGATCCTAAGAAGGTAACCATTACGTTCACTCCTTGAAACTTTGAAGCAAGACGAAGCGAAGTCTGCAAACGCCTTCCTAATTCGCCAATGAAATAACAATGGTCGTAATCGCATTGAACAATTGACAAATGTAGGTGACAATTGCTGGCGAGAGCTCTGGCGGTACAAGCGTTCGTAGTCTGTTGATCACCAAAAACGCCTCGGGACTTTACCGCGGTGCAATCAGCGAATCTGATCCGCTGGATCTTGGGGTAAGTGACCAATTGATATTTGATTCAACTGCATTTTTACTGTAGAAAACGGTTCGAATCCGAAATTCTAATATCTTTTTTTATACATATTCTATACACATCAGTTCAACACACCGTCGATATCGGGCCTTCTCACCCAGACAATCATGCACTTGGTCAATTGCACCAACCTTTCGTGCGCCAGGACAGCTCCTGTTCTGGCTCTGTTGCAGGCCCAAAGCGAAGCAATCTCAACAATTTCAAAGCAGCGACGGGATGTGGATCGCTTCGGGGCCTTCAAGCCTTCGATTGATGGCAATTTGATCAAAGAGGATTGGGCAAAGGCCGTGGAAAGTGGGAGATTCAATCGAGTGCCGATTGTGTATAGTAAGTCCGCTATGTATATAAACATCATATCGACTTATGCCCCATTTACTGTCAATCTCACCAACAATGCATTGGCTTTGATATTTTCCACCCAAAGCGACCACCAAGGACGAGGCCCTGGACTTCGTCGCGCCGAACTCACCGAATTTGATCCCCGTAGAAAACCTCACCAGCTCCGTGGCGGAATTCCTCGACGCGAACCGAACCAATATTATCCTAAGCTCCAAGTTTTATTCCCGCTCGCCAAATACGACCGCAGACCCGGATGCCGTCCGCAATGAGCTTGGCGTCATCGGTACCGATTACTTATTCCTCTGTCCGACGCAATATTTCGTCACCAAGATGGCCGACCGCACTCCTGTCTACGAGGGCCAATTCGAGCGTGGCATCGGACCGTTATTGGCATCCAACGTCTGCAACAATCGTGCATGCCACGGCGGCGATATGGCGTACGTGTTTGCACCCTTTGTCCTTGCACAGCAGGGATTGATCAGCCCGTCGCCTGATGATTTTATCATGGCGAGGGGCATCGGAGATAGGTGGACTACGTTCGTTACGACGCTCAAACCGACCCCGCGAGGATATAAGGAGTGGCCGAAGGTGACGAAGAACAAGCCTTATGTTTTACTCCTTGACGTAAATGTCACTGTGAGCGTCGGCGCGGGAAGAACAAAGGTTTGCAAATTTTTAACAGAGAAAGTGGGCTATGATTTCAAATATTACAGTTGAGAAATCGGCATCCATTCCGGTCGGATAAACATTGAATTACGTTAGCTCTGCGTTTGCCCAATTTGTTTGCATAGGTTTGTCAATTGTATATAGTTACCATAGTAAACAAACCTATTCTGATTAATGTTTGGGTCAAAACGACCAGTTACGAAAGTGGCTATGGCATCCAATTCCAACATCGACTTCCTAATCCCAATTCCGTTTATTTTTTTCATGACTATTTTATGTACATTTTACCGCCAAATACAATTCACTACACAAAAAGTAAAAAACGCAAGGAGAAAAATGAATAAGACCACGTAAAATATGAAATGCCTCTCACGTTCAGATTCCAAACTTGATGACATCCTTGCGTATTTCAAGCAAGGTGTCTTGTTGTCCCAAAAGCTTCTGGCGCTGAGATGCAAGCTCGGCGTTCTCCACCATCAGAGTCGCCACGTCAAGATCGCCGCCCGAACGTAGAAGACCCAGTTGCTTTACCAACATTGGCTGGACGCGTTCGCCAAACTCTTTCAACAGCTTAGTGTCGATGGTCATTGGTATGTTGTCGATGATCCTCTGTTGCGCAATTTTGGAGTATCCTGCGACGCCAGCCATGATGGTCATCACTTCCGGGGCGACGCTCCGACTAACTCGAGTGTCATCTTGACCTGTGCTGATTTCGGAGTCGATGATAATTCTTGCGCGCTGCTCGAACTGCGTCTGGAATGTCGCAAGGTCCTCGTCGTTGGACGTAAACGGATGTCCTTGTTCCATTTTGACGAGTCTTCGGAGTTCCTCGCCGGCATCTTTTTGGAGCGTATAAAGAAGATCACGTACGAGCTCGCTTCGTGAAGGAAAAGAGTAAAATTCAGATAATAATTCATCACAATTAGTTTGGGTTAACAAGCACACGCATTTCCCAAAAGGACGTGTAGAACTCACCATATAATTCCAGCGACATCCGGATATTTGCCGAATACTTCTTCGACCGCTATTTCCAATTCGGTGGCAAAGGTTGTTGCTACGGCTGAGAGGCACTCCATAGTTGGCACCATCCATTTTCCGTGAAACCTTTCGACAATCGTTCGTAGCGTTTGATACGGAATAAAGCCGCCAGCAGGCAGTTGTCGGCCACGAGAACGGTGTAAAAGGTCTTCGATTTGATCTTCTGTTACGATGGTATAACCATCATCAAGAATGGCGGAACCATCGTCATGAGGGTCATCTATGATTGCGTAGATCCGCTCGACATCTTGGATAGATATTTTTCTCTTTTTATAGGCAAACCTAGATGATGTTCGATCGAACAGTGTTTATGAAGTGTGGTACACTAAGAGGGTTCTTGAAAATTATTTATAACCGTTTACTCACCCAAGTTCGGCAAGCTCGATCCTGCTCGTAACACCTTCTTCGTTGCCACTCTTCAATCCAAACCGTGGGCCCACGTTTCGAATATCCTTCTTGAATTTGGCGAACGTTTCGACTGCGCTCTGCCATATTCTGCTGTCCTTATCAGCATCAATCCAAGATTGAAGGCGATTCACAAACTTGTTGATGAGACAGCACGCCTCAAGGTGGGGATCCAAGTTTGGAGGATCGGGTAGCGCCCGCAAGTTTTCGCGGCACTGCAGAAAACAAAAGCGTCACCAAAAGCGTCAACAAAAAAGCCTTCAACATTTAACAAGTACAATTCGGAATAGTTCACCCGCATACCTTATCTAGTAGGCTGGTAACGTCTTGTTTGATATCCGGAATCTTGGTCCTTATAGCGGAAAGGAGGATATCGGACAGCGTGGTCGCCAAGTTGTCGACTCCCATTCGTTTTTTTGACAGGCTGGTCCAAGGACTTCGCGAAAAAAAATCCATCTCGGTTTTGCGTGCATGTTCGAATGAGATGCCCTTGTCTAGCTCCGCTTTTGTGGGGTTCTTCACCAAAAAGTACCCGAGTCGTAGTTGGTGTGCCTCGCCCTTAAATATCTTCACCCACATCTCGTGGCACCCCTTCTCGATCGTGTCTGGCTTGGTGAGAACCCCAAGGGTCCGCTGGCCCTCTGGGTCGATTTCTCTGGCCATGGACACAATCGCCTGATTTTCAATGTCATCTGGAATATAATAAATGTAAATGGCGATGAGTTTTTTTTTTTTTTTTTTTTTTTTTTTTTTTTTTTTTTTTTTTTTTTTGTTTGTTTGTTTGTTTTGTTTGTTTGAATTCGTGCTTACAAAAAATTGCAGAAAAGACGAAATTATAATCATTTCTTACCTTTGCATGCTATAGTCGCAATCACGATACTGTTCTCATTTGCTATGTACTGTTGCACCAACTCCTCAATGATAGTGACAAGATGACGTTCCTCTTTACTTTCCGTGTGTCGGATTATCCCGGGCAAGTCGATCAGAGAAAGGTTCAAGGTATCCTCTCCCCTAATCTCAATGCAGATAATGTTCTTGCTGAACTTTAAAAGATTCGTAGCAGCATCGTTGATGTAGCTTTTGGTGCCGAACAGGTAACTCTCGTAAATCTGTTGGTCTTGCTTCGGATTGAGAACGGCTTTTTGAGCCCGCCGGACGGTTATTTCAACTTCATTTGGATTGGTGATCGGATTACCGAAAGGTCTCTCTTCCATTTTATCCAGTCGTTGTCCATCCGAGTCGAACTCCCATCTCACGGACACCTGGCAACGCCAAGGCTCGTCGGAGGCCATAAGACGGATTTCCATTGGGCACCTCGTGCATGTCCCGTCCGATCTGTTATTGTGAACATACAATAGCAATAGTTATTTTTCTGATGATCCTGGGGTAATCATAAACAACAGTGTCCGGTGAACATCCGTACCTGGGAAGAGGGACGCCAGCAATCGCTTCGATAAGTGAGCTTTTTCCAGCGGACTGATTGCCACAGAACACAAGCGTAGGGAGCTCAATGTCGGCCTGCGCCCCGGCCTCACGCAGCTTTTTCAGGATTTCAATTAGAATCGCGTCTTTATGTCCATATTTGGACTTGGATAGAGAGCTCAGGTGTTTGGCCCTGTTCATGGTTTGTTTGTTTGTTTGTTTGTTTTTTGTTTTTTGTTTTTTGTTTTTTGTTTTTTGTTTTTTGTTTTGATGACGATGGATGAGAGACGGCGTAGTGATGTCGCCAGGTTTTATATATCTTTCTCTTGTTTCATCTATACACTCTGTTGCGACATGAATGTTACGAGGATATCTAGGGCTACTCTTCAACATCGGATGCTCATTCGATCGGTAAGTCACGTCTAACGCATGATCCGTCATACCGTGGGAAGCGGGGATTGGGCATCCCAGACACCATTCTCGGACACCTTTTGCAAGCTGCATTGACCAAAATAGAGTTTCTCAAATGCCATGTTTCATTCCATCTTTCACATCAATGATACTGCATTACAGCATGATATTGAACTATAATAAGCTAAAACAACGAAAGCGAGGCCACGCGCCGTGACCATAAACCTGCGTCACATTCGCGACCGACGAAATTCATGAATTAAACTCACATGCGTAGGCTATTTGCGCTTCTTCATTCTTTTCAGCATTTGATTGCATCAATAAACACTTCGTCAGGGTCTCTCATGACCATAATGTATGAGTCCTGTTATGACACATGTGATGTTTATACCAACATATATCTCTAACCGTTCTACGCTCGACCTTTTTGTGTGATAGTGCAACCTAGGCGTGACGTCATGTGTGGCTTGGAACATGTGATGAAATACTGCCCCACACAGATCATCACTCTGTAGACTGACTTCAAGGATGAGCATTCCTGACGGATTCTTCTATATCAAATCTCGATTGAGTGGCAAGGTTGTAGATGTTGATGGAGCTTCAATGAAGGTATCAGTGCATTAATGAGTTTGAAAATTAAATTGTGAGCAACACACGTTTTGATTTTACACGCTGAACTGGCTGATACACGCACACAGGCAGACGCAAAGATCTTGCTTTGGCCCCAGAAGTTCGACTCGGACCGCGACAACCAGCTTTGGTACTACGACGATGGCTATCTAGTAAACAAAAAATCTCGAAAAGTTTTGGATATTCGGGGTGGTACGACCGAGAGATATTTCTGAGACTTTTGCGCATGAACAAGCACTTTGGCAGGGAAACTTCGCGCTTATCAATGTTTAATTTCTTACCTCCTAATCTTAGGCGTCATTAAAAACAACGCTTACATCTGCCAATACGACCGAAAGACGATCCAGAATTCCGACAACCAGAGATTCGGGTACAGAGACGGTTTCCTCTATTGCCTGGCTAAGTCAAAGATGGTGCTCGACATTTCGGGCCGCGCTGGCTTTGGCTTGGACGAGGACGGGGCTAGGATCATCGTTAACCTGCGGATGTTGGAGTATCAAGGTCATGACAATCAACTTTGGGACCTGGAACCGGCAGGAGATGAAAGAGGAACGACCGACGTGTTGTTTGATGCAGATGTGGATGAAGAGTTATGAAGGGCTTCGTATCGAATGGGGAGACGTCGAGCCCTAGCTTTTTACGTTTTATTTAACAAAAGCAATATTTTATTCATGCTTCAAATCTTTCAATTTCGGACGGAGTTGGCTGATATGTCTCGCAAAATTATGCTCGGATGTTTTGATATTGTTTTCTCCGTGCTTTATGTTACGTAGTTTCTGAACAAAAAACCTGCGTCAGAATTAGATCATAGATAGGGGTTCAATGCCGCGTATTGTAACGAATCATGTCTCAATACGGAAAAATTACTGCGGCATCGAGACTGCTGACTTGCGCCATCAGGCAACTTGCTATAAAACCATTGTAGACACTGCCACCGCACCTCATTCCACAGCGGTAACAATAATGGCAGCGCCCATCTGGCTATCCGTTCCAATTGCCACTGTTGCTTCTGCCAGTGCCCTCATTCTCGCCTTCCAACGCGTAAATCACCACAAGACACGTCTTTCCGAGCGCAATGACCGCGAAAAGAGCGCAGACATCCGAGATCCGACCAAGCCCTTCTCGACGACCAACAGAGATGCAGTCAAGGTGACCGCCACAATTCTACACGTCGCCTTGCTGTCTTTCGCCTTGGGATGGAAATTCTACGATCATCCGAGCCATGCCGATCATGACGATACCTTTCGGACGGCCATCACATTGATTTCGTGGCTCTACGCTCTGACGCTATCCATAGTGTCCCTCAAGCATAAGATTCCGGAAGCATGGGGTTGGATCCTTAACGTCCACCTCTTTATAATCTTTATTACAACATTCATCATGGACCTTTTCGAATTGAGGTGGCTTCTCAAATCGTATGCTAACGCAACGACCTCGACTATCTCGATATTTACTCTCGTCAGCTCGTTTTTCCTCACCGGCCTTCTCTGTGGTGTGACTGGAACAACACGTCGCGGTGCGCCGTTCCTTGACCGAACGGGTCGTCCAGTTGACCCCATCGTCGTCTCTTCAATCTTCGAATTCCTCAGTTTCGAATGGATCACACCTCTTCTCATACGTGGCTCAAAGACGGATCCCTTGAAGGACTCTGAACTCTGGATTCTTCCAACCATGTACCGCGGCTGGAACTTATACAACACGTTCAAACGACATCGTGACCGGGGTCTTATATATCGACTCATCAAGGCCAACCAAACCGCCTTTATTCTCCAAATCATCCTCACTCTGATAACATCGTCCCTCTACTACGCGGCGCCGTTCTGCATGAATCGGATCCTCGTTTTCATGGAAGACTATGCTGATCAGGTCAAGTACAATGACGACCAGACCGCTGACTCGAAAAGGCCAAGCCTCGAAATAGGGTACATCTACGTCCTGGGTCTGTTCCTCAGCAAAGTCGCGCTCGCACTTTTCAACGCTCAACTATGGTACTGGGCGGCTTCGTCGTTACAAATTCGGGTAAAAAGTTTGTGCAACATTGAGGTCTATGTCAAAACTTTGAAGAGGCGGAGCACATCCACCGCCACTGATTCGGACGGTAAGGATGTTGCGAAGGTTGACAACGAAGATAAGAAGGACAGCGACGATAGCAATGACGATGACCCTTCATCGTCGACGGGTAAGATTGTGAATCTCATGTCGACTGATTCGAGCCGGATAGCCGATTACGCAAAATGGTGGATCGCGCTACTGGGTGCCCCGATTGAGTTGTCAGTTGGAATCCTGTTCCTGTATCAGTTGCTCGGCTTGTCGTGCTTTGTAGGACTACTGGTCATGATTGTCAGTAAGTATGGCCGCGCGTTGTTAAATTGATACAATTATGCCAACGAATAGTAAGCATTTCGTGAATGTTTGATTTCGTTAATAAATTTTTACGCTAAAATATCACAGCACTTCCAATCAACCACTACACCGCAAAGTCGTTCGCCAAGACTCAAGAACGGCTGATGGAAGCGCGCGACAAGCGAGTATCTTTGATGAACGAGGTTTTGCAGGGCGTTCGCCAAATTAAGTTCTTTGCTTGGGAAAAACAATGGACGAAGCGTATCTTAGGTATGTGATCCCTACTAGATGGTGGTCCACTCGGAGAATCGAAGTCAGAACATTACGACTGATGGATGATACCTTCTGTTTTCGCTAATTGAAACAAAGAATCCCGTAATGCGGAACTGCGCCAGCTACGCCAAACGTTTCTCTTCGAAATCAGCTTTCATTTGATCTGGCACAGGTACGTCAATCTTAAAGAATATGCGCAGTTTTATTTATATTGATAAATGACCTAATCTTGTGATAATTGACATCCGAATTCGCCATTGTCAACCATCTCGAATTATTTAGTTCTCCTATTCTCGTTACAATTATTGCGTTATTCTCTTTTGCGAAGCTCGAAGGCAAAGACCTTACCCCCGCGATTGCCTTTACGTCAATCACCGTCTTCAATGAGCTGAGGTTTGCGCTCAACATCTTGCCCGAAGCGGTCATGGATGGTTTGCAAGCATTAATAAGGTGGGAGAAATTTTCAGAATATATGACGGTGTGAGGACGTAACCAATCGATACCGAGACTAACTTGTTTATACATTACAGCGTTCGTCGCATTGAGAAATACCTTCAAGAACCCGAGATTGAGTATACTACATCGTCGGACGTTTCCACCCTCCATTCTGAATCGAAGATAGGATTCGATGACGCTACCATCGCTTGGGACTACCCGTCTTCCGCGGCAGAAACCGCAAACACTAATGATGCTCCTAGCACGCAAAAATCATTTATATTGAAGGATGTCAACCTTAGTTTCCCTATCGGGGAACTGAGCGTGGTTTGTGGTGCCACGGGTGCCGGAAAAACGTTGTTACTGCTAGGACTGCTCGGAGGTTCGATATCATTCTCACTCGTATGTTTATCGTACCTCTGTCACTCCGCTATTCTAACGATACTATATATGATCTACAGAAACGCGAATTATAAAAGGCCAAGCCTTCTGTCCTCGTACCCCCGTCTTCGAAGGTGATCTGTACGATGATGGCGGAAACGAGTCGACATCGAAGATCTATATCGCCCCAGAGAATTGGATTCAACAGGATGCCATGGCCTTTGTCGCTCAAACAGGTATACGAGGATCCATCCATCCATCCATCCTATCTTTTATATTTGAGGTTTTACAAAGGCAAACCTCTCAATTGATGTATATGTATATTCAAAAATAGCTTGGCTTCAAAACGCTTCGATCCGTGACAACATTTTGTTTGGCCTGCCTTACAACGAGCAACGATATCTTGATGTCTTGGACGCTTGCGCTTTGACGAAAGATCTCGACATTTTCGAAGATGGAGATGAAACTGAGATTGGTGAAAAGGGTATCACGTTATCTGGCGGGCAGAAACAACGAGTGGCTTTGGCCAGGGCGGTTTACAGCCGCGCTGGCGTGGTCGTGATGGACGATGTTTTGAGCGCAGTGGACGGTTGGTAGTATGTCTAGAAATTTTGTGTATTCACCGGACCGCACTGTATAATGTGGTTACAGTTCTGACTCTTGCAGTTGTATTGGATCGACGTTCCATTCCTTCCAGCCCATACTGCACGACACATCTACGAAAAATGCCTAATGGGCCCATTACTGGCCGGTCAACGGCGAACACAGATTCTAGTTACACACCATGTGCGATTGTGCATATCCGATGCAGCTTATGTGGTAAGCATTTCTAAGTTATGTCCTTCGTCGTTGATCTACGGTAACTTCGATCATAAGTATGTTTTTTTTTTTTTTGTTATAGGTATCTATCAAGAACGGCAAGATTGGGCTTTCTGGGACGCCAGGTGAACTTCGCCAATCCGGTGTTCTATCAACTATTTTGCAAGAAGAAGAGGTGCTCGCCGAGACCGAGAGGGTAGACACCACAGCCGCTTCGTCGTCGTCATCAACGTCGGAGGCGGGAACCGCCGCTATTGAAGAACAACCGAAATTCATATTGAAGAGGACAAATAAGCCAAAGAAGCTTGTAGACGACGAAGGTGATTGTTATGTTGACCTCTTTGAGCATACAATTACTGAGTATTTTAACGAACGAACTGTTAACAAACCTGCCAATTTTATTGTTTTTCAGCCCGAGAAACGGGCATGGTCAAAGCTCGTATTTATGGCATCTATAGCAATATAGTCGGTGGTCTTCTTTTCTGGATTTTGGTATGCGTGGTTTTCGTCGGCACTCGCTTATTGGAGGTATCCGAAAGCTGGTGGCTTAAATTGTGGTCCCAATCGTATACATCTTTCAACTCAACATCCGGAGGCATCTTCACCATGGCTTCCGTTGGTAACTCGACCGTCTTCGCATCAAGCTTGTATCGACAAACCATGGAGTCACCATTCGCCTTCAACAAGCCATCTTCGACGGCCCCGTATTACAGCAACCAGCTCGTTAGCTTAGATAAGCGCAATGATGACTTAAATTTCTATTTGGCCGTGTATGCTGCGATCGCAACATCCACTATCTTGGTCGCTTCTTGTCGATTCGCTCTCATTTACTACGGCAGCTTGAAGGCCAGTAAAAAAATGTATGAGACATTGCTGAGAAGAATTCTCAGGTCTCCTTTGAGATTCTTCGATACGGTAGGAAACTTGAGTCATCCTATCAGAGACTGCGTTCTATTCATTTGCGTGGGTTAATATTACATTAACATATTACATTACAAATTTTATACTCAGACTCCTGTCGGAAGGTAAGCGATATTTTCACTTCTATTTTCTTTCGTATTGGTATTAAGGGCTTTTTTCACGATGACTCATGACTGTTTCTTTTAAAACGTCTACTACAGAATCTTGAATCGCTTCTCAAAGGATTTCGAAACAGTCGATTCAAAACTGCCTGACAATGTCGCTTGGTTCCTGAATCAATCGATCGACACTGCTTCTATTATCATCATCGTGTGCGCTGTAGCACCATTTCTCATCGTTCCGATGATGTTATTGGGTACCCTTTACCTGCTCGTGGGTAGAATGTTTTCATCTACTTCGAGACAGTTGAAAAGGATGGACAGTGTTACAAAAAGTCCTTTGTTTACACATTTCACTGAGACCATCATGTAGGTATTGCCTTCTTGCAGTTAAGACGCGAGTTGTCGACATCTTGCATGACAAACCATTCGTTTTATTGATTATCTGTGACCATTAGTGGCGTGGTGACGATCCGTTCTTTCGGTGCAACGAAGAGGTTCTTGTACGAAATGCTAGACAGGTGAGATGGCAACACTTTTTTATTTCTATATTTTGCCTTTTAATGTACTACCGTGCACCTTTCGTATTTTGTGTGTCCTCAGCGAACTGACATTGTGAAACATTTAATAGGACAGACACAAATTCGAGACCCTACCATTTTATTTGGACGGTTCGTACAGACAGATTCCTGTATATCCGCTCGTGTGTTTATTGTCTCGACTACTAGTCATATGTGACCAAGACTTTAATTGCGTTTTCCATTCTTCATCACGTTTACTAGGTCGATCGCTGGCTCAGCCTACGCTTCTTTATTTTTGGAGCATGCGTGTCTTTCGGTACTGGTGGTTTCATTTTGTCACATATGGATACCATTAGTGTATCTCTAGCCGGCTTTGTTTTGTATTTTGCCTTGAATTTCACGAGCGCCATATTTGTAAGTATTGACCATCATGAATCTAATCCGTTGGTTTTGCTTGCACAATAATGTGTTCAGCCGATACTATTGGGATTTACTCATGAAATTTCGCATTTTCTTCCTCAAAATCCCTTATAGTGGACCGTCCAGAGATATACATCCCTCGAGCTGGCGCTGAATAGCGTGGAACGTGTTGTCGAATTCTCCGAGGGCGCTGAAGAAGCACCTGAAATTATCGAGCCAAGGCCTCCTGCTAGTGTAAGCAAATTGGAAAAACGTGTTTGTGAAAATGTTTAAATCCGGTCGAGTTGGAATGCTTAACACAGCTGATCTTGTGTGAACAACCCTTTGAAACCATTGTAGTGGCCCGTCGAAGGCAAGATTGATGTTCGCGATCTGCGAATTCGCTATGCTGCCGACTTGGATCCAGTGCTGCATAACTTGTCGTTCACAATTAATCCTCAGGAGAAGATTGGTGTTGTTGGCAGGTACTTGTTCATTA
Organism: Jimgerdemannia flammicorona; assembly: GCA_003990745.1. Taxonomy (NCBI): domain Eukaryota; kingdom Fungi; phylum Mucoromycota; class Endogonomycetes; order Endogonales; family Endogonaceae; genus Jimgerdemannia; species Jimgerdemannia flammicorona. The sequence goes on along the minus strand of RBNI01001730.1, from coordinate 1,805 downwards.
TAATACATAATATACGATTTTGTAACATTGGTGGGCTGCGAAGAATTGTTTTGAACCTTTGATGGACTTGTGTCTTTTCAGGACTGGTTCGGGAAAATCTACCCTGGCTCTTTCCTTCTTCCGGTTCATCGAAGCGACGGCCGGCAGTATTGTGATTGATGGCATCGATATCGCGAATGTAGGCTTGGAAGATCTTAGGAGCCGCTTGACCATCATTCCTCAAGGTTTGCGTAACTACTTTTGATGAGCTGAAGCCAACTTGTACATTACACCGACATGTAATTTTAACTTTGGAATTCTTCTACATGGTTCAAACCGTTACATTTCGAAGATCCGACCTTGTTCTCCGGAACCCTTCGATCCAACCTCGATCCTTTCGATCAATACGAGGATGGTGAGATCTTCGAATCTCTTCGTCGTGTCCATTTGCTACCCTCGGCCTCGGATTCTAACGCTGCCGAGAGTGAAGCGATCAATGCAAATGTGTTCCGAAATCTGGAAACACCAGGTTGGTGCTATTTCTCTTGAACGATTTCGTGATTCTTGCACAACATGCTAAATAGACCCAACCAATAATGCCCTGTCTTGTAGTGAATGAGGGCGGTAAAAATTTCAGTCAAGGTCAACGTCAGCTCTTATGCCTCGCAAGAGCATTGTTGAAGCGGACTAAGATTGTGCTTATGGATGAAGCAACGGCAAGGTATGGTTATCTTGGAGACTGGTGATCGAAAATGCCAGCATTGTGCTCAATAACACATAATCTCCCAACAACTACAAAAAATGATTACAGCGTCGACTTTGCAACAGACGAAGCCATTCAGAAGACCATCCAAACTGAGTTCGTCGACTGTACGATTCTCTGCATCGCCCACCGATTGCTGACCGTTATCGATTATGACCGAATATTGGTCTTGGATCACGGCAAGATTGTAGAGTTTGATAGGTATGTCACTTTCTATCTCGAAACAAAAAAAAAAAAATCTGGTGGTCATTTCGCGTGACAACCGGCACTGCCAAAGGCTAGTCATTGACTCTTTCCGTCATCTCCCCCGCGCATTGCAGTCCATACGCCCTCATCTCGGATACTACGTCATTATTCTATGCCATGTGTTGCAAATCAGGCGAGTTTGAAGCGTTGACGAGTGCGGCAAGGAAGAAAAATGGAGAGGATACTCTAATCGTTCTTTAAAAAACAAAAACAAAAAATGTATTCAATAAAACGACTCAAATTTGGTATAGCTTTGAAATGACTACTAGCTCAGTCGTCCCCCAACTTGTTCCAAACCGAATGTATTCGTGGTTCGGGGGGGGGTTGCTATCGTCCTTTCAACAAATCTAGATACTAATTATCGTCAAGGGTCCTTCACAAATTATTTAAACAATCATTCGCCAAACAAGCTCTACACTACTCCATGGTCATTCATAGCAACAGCTCGTAAATTTCCTGTGCGTCTTATACATCCATCAATTGGCATTACCACCCAAAATAATCTACAATCAGTTATACAAATTCACATAGCTCGTCCCATCCCATCTCCACGCCAGAAATCTACCTCAATCGTCCATCTCGATGTTCTCCTCATCTCTCGTCTCTTGGTCCTCGCTCGCCGATCCCGCCTCGCCCAGTACCGCATTTTTAACCTTCCCATCCTCCGTCCCGCCCTCTACCAACTCTCGATATCGCAGCTCAAAAGCATCGCGGTCGGTGACGGATTTGGTGGCCTTCCAGTAAATCTCCGTCGCCTTTTGGAATTGACGTTGCGAGAGGAGGTGAGAGATGTAAGAAATGTATGTATCTGCAAAAA
>RBNI01001729.1:0-21070 GCA_003990745.1 Jimgerdemannia flammicorona | reverse complement strand
ATAGAAGAATGTTATGACAGTATCCAAAGTATTGTCCAGACCCATCTCTCTCAAATTTCACACTTCAAGGCCTACCAACATAGAATGGAGTTCCAAGAGTACTTCAAGCTTGGACAGATACTTAACCAGAACATGGAAATGATTAAAGAAGATTGGATTGCGGAATGTCAGCTCTCTTATTCACAGATCACCATTGCCAAGAGAATTCATAAACTGTTTCGGGATGACGAATCAGCACTAGCCCATATCCGAGGAATAACCCCTACAGACTTCGAGCGAGTTAGGTGACATCATTGGGAAACCGTGATGCAACAAATTGCACAGTACAAGACCATACAAACCATTGAAGCCTGGGAGTTTGAATAGGATATTTCAGGGATGAATCACCTATTCAGGAGGAAGTTGTGACAGTCAATCCAAATTAGTAATATGAATCAGGGGAATTAGACATTTGATCGCGGTACCTGAATCCGATTCCCAGTATAGTATAGCCTTATAGTTAGCCAAGTCTCCGATTTAGACAATGTCAAAATATTTTGACACTTGCGAAATCGATGACCCGATATAGTATAGCATTTAGACAATGGCGAAAAGTCTCGATACTTACTAAATGACTCATAACTTAGCCACGTAACTCCATAGCCATCACATAGTTAGCAAACTTGTATAAATAACCTAGTATCTTAGAGTAAATAAACCTCAGATCGAAATAGTTCAAAGCAAAGAGAAAGCAAAGGAACTAGTAAGCCTGTGGGCAGATATACTTCGAACTCACCCACCCCTGCCTACCGAGGACTCTGCGGAGTCAAAGAAGATCAAGAATTCAAGATACAAAAATCCGACGTACTTACAAGATTAAGCGTCCACTACATTACACTATCTAAGAATTTTTATATATTAAAAAGGATTTCAAAATATTCAAAATACCTATAAAAATATAATATATATATATATATATATTATTATATTTAGTTGATACTTATAAGATCTATTTCTTAAATACATAGTTCAAACTTAAGCTTTGGAAGGGCTTTTGTAAGTGAATATATAATTATATACTCTATAGGGATATATTTTAGATATATAGTATATATATATTCTTATTATATATAATAGATATTCTTAATAGGAAAGATGTGCTACTTATATCTATTATCTAAAATTCTCAGTATAGGGCTTCTTTAACTCTGTTAAGCTTATTCTTACTAATAATGATAATAATAGCATCTACTTATATATATATTAATAAATACTATACTATCATTATTATAATACTAGATATATAGTTATTTACTTTATATTATATAAATCTATTGTTAAGGAGATATTTATTAATATCTTTCTTTATTAATATTTATATAATACAAACTTACAATATACTCTTAAGTAGTTTATTAGATAAAGGTACTAGTAATATAGTAACCAATAAGTAATCTGATAAGTATACTGAGTCAGATATATCTGAAGTCTTTAACTGAAAATATGTCAGAAGAGAATATAGTATGAGAATGGGGGGTTTTTTTTTTTTTGGTAATAAGAGTGAGTAAGAAGAGTAGAGCAGAAGTTGACTATTAGGAGTAGGTGATAGAGAATAGGAGACTATTGAGTTTTACTAATAAGGTAAAGATAGAGAGTTGATCTGGAGATATATAAGACAATAAGACTAGAGAAAGGAGAAAGATAAGTACTAAAAGGACTGATAGGTTGATGACTAGTAGAACTGATATAAGAGCTGGTGGGGCTACTACTGAGGGCAGGAGAGTAATTACTAATAGTAATATAATAGAAGATCTGGCAAAAAATCCAAATATAACTACTGATAGTAGAGCTAAATAGATAGGCTATAATAAGAATAGAGATCTGGTAGATAGTATAATGAGTCTAGTAGTAGTCCCATTACTCAAAAAGTCAATCTTGAAATTGACTATCATATTAGACTTCCAGGAGTTGATAGTGATAACTAAGATGGTTTTAGACTTAATTGTGAAGCAGATGACTGAGATGGCTTCAGTAAAGTTTTTATGAAAATTAGAGAGAGTTGAGATAAGTTTTGAGAAGATAGGGCTATTAGAGAAGATCTTGAGAACTGGGTTGATAGTTGATAAGATAGTGGTGCCAATGGCTTAGTACTTAAGTTGAGACCTGAGAGTGGTTCAGCTTTTAGTAAAAGAGATATCTATAGTAATAGTAGCTGAGATGAAGAGGAGGGTAGAGAAGGTCATAGCAGAGTATAGAGATATTGTGAATATTGGATTCTAGATCTGAGAGAGAACCTTATTTAGGACTAGAGATATGGATATATTGCTCTAGCTTGCTGAGAGAGAGGTCATTTAGAAGACTTATAACTAACTTTTAGTAATAATGTAAAGTGCTTTTGTTTGTAAGATAGTGAGGATAAAGAAGAGTAAGGAAGAGGAGAAGAATCTGCTAGAGGCCCTGGAGGAGCTCAATGGAGCAGTAGAGTATAGAATAATAGTATAATAGGTTTATGAGGCATTGATCTATCTGGAAATAGTAAATAAGAAGTAGATTTATATGAATAAGATGATATAGAAGAAGGTCTAGAAGAGGAGGAGACAGAAGGACCTATTGGCTAACTTGAAGGAGAGACCTATAACTGGGGCTGAGGTGGGCTCAGAAGGGATGCAAATAAGTACTTGGGCTGAAGATAGAGTAGGAGAGTTGTTGGGAAGTATAGCAGAGAGCAGAGAAGCTAGGAACTAGTGACTCTATAATGATAGTATACTTGAGGTCTAGAAAGAAGAAGAGGAGTAGAAGGTACTCAGATCAGAGAGAGTATAGAGGATATAGAGATGAGGAGTATGTAAAGAGTCTGGTTTGTGATGTCTAATATAGTAATAGGTGGGCAGGTAGCTGAGATTAGAGAATGAGTTGCAGGATGTTTAGAAAGAAAAGTGGAATGAGTCTGTAAGTACTGGTATTAATGTCACAATACTGAGAAAAAGGAGACCTATAATTCCTAGTAGGAAGAATATTGGTATCTTATAGTAAATAATTAAGATAATGGATAATTTAACTATAAAGGAGCTAAGGAAAGTAAACTTGAGAATTATCAGTAAGAAATACTAGGCAAGAGTGCTGTAGAGTAATAGACTAGTAGAGAAGCTGAAAACTGAGGTACTGGCTATATTTCTGGAGAAAGAGAGTTATGAGATTGATGAACACCTTTCTCCTATACAATTCACATTACACAAACTTCAAGCAACAGTTTTCAACACAACTTGGAGAAAAGGTACTATAAAAATATCATTGAGTAAGAGTTCTGAAGAGAGTGCTGAGTCAGATGGACCTGGGGCTTTTGGCTGGCAGAATGTAGGGAGGGGTTATGGCCTAGAGATGGGGGCCTTTGGAGGGTCAAAGGGTGGCAAGAGCTCTGGAGGAGGTCCAGTGTCTGGTGGTAATGGGGAAAGAGCTGGCCCCCTAAGCTTTGTGGATAAGATGAAGGAGAGTGGGTGGTTGGCTAGATCTAGGGCTGGTGCTGTGAGAGGGAAGGGCAAGGCAAGCCTAGGGAGGGGGGGAGATACTCAGGTGGGGGATGTAAGCATAGGTGCTGGAGGTGCTGTAGCTGGGGGTGGGACTGCTGATGGAAGTGTGATAGGGAATCAAGAAAAAAAAAGAGATGTGATAGCTGATAGCGGAGTGGGGCAGGGGTTCTCAATGCAGAAGGAGGATCTGGCTGATAGTGTAATGGGGCTAGTAGTAGTACCATTACTCAGGAAATTGATCTTGGAGTTTGTAGTGATGCTGTGCTTCAGAGGCTTAGCAGTGATAGCAAGGATGGTCTTGGGGCTTATCTTGAAGCAGGTGGCTGGGGCTGCCTTGGTGAAGTTTCTGAAGGGTCTGGAGGAGGTCGAGGTGGGCTTTGAGGAGGCGGGTCCACTGGAAGAGGCTCTGAAGACTGGAGTGACAGTTGGGGAGGTGGTGGTCCCCATGGTATACTGCCTGAGGTGGGACCCTAGGGTGGTGTAGCTGCTGGTTAAGGGGGTGCCTACAGTGACAAAGGAGGAGACTAGGAGGAGAGTGGAGGAGGTGATGGCGGAATATGGCGATGTGGTGAATATTGGCTTCCAGGTGTAAGAGGGGACCTCTATCAGGACTAGTAATGTGGATGTGAGAATTCAACTGGCTGGAAGAGAGGTCACAGGGAAGATGAGCAACTGGCCCTCAGTGTTAATGTGGAGGACTTTTGTCTATAAGGTGTCAAGGGTGAGAGAGAGTGAAGAGGAGGAAGAGGACTTGGTGGAGGCTCTGGAGGAGTTGAGTAGTGCTGTGGAGAGGAGGGCAAAGGCCTGGAAACTTTATGAGGAGTCAACACATCTGGAGATTGTTGATGGGAAGTGTATCTGTATAGACAAGAGGCAGTGGGAGTGAGCTCAGAGGTGCAGGAGGCAGAGGGAGCTTTTGGCAAGTATGAAAGGAGGGGAGATAAAGAAGGAGGATGGGGCTGGAGAGGCTAGTGGTATTGAAGCCAGCATCTGGGCTAGTAAAGGAGGAAGGGAGGTGGAGGTGAACAAGGTAGAGGCTAGGAAGGTGCCAAGTGAGGACCCTTATGTGGATGGTACATTTGAAGTTTGGGAACAGGAGTTGAGTGGCACCCCCCCCCCTCTTATCAGGAGGGGCCCAGTTGAGAAGAGAGAGGCAGTGGAGGGAAGGGGGCCCAGTGAGTACACTTTGGGGTCCCTGATGTGACAAAAGGGGGCCAGGTGGTGGCAGTTGGTGAGGATGAGCTAGTGGATATCTCAGAGGAGGAGTGGGATGAGGCTGCCAGTGTAGGAGCAGATACCATGATGCTGGATGCAGGGCAGCCTGGGACTCCTGGAGGGAAGGAGGTGGGGAATCTGCTGTAGATGAGCAAGGTGATGGATAACCTTGCAGCTGAGGAGTTGGGAGAAGTGGACCTACATATGATGCCTGAGGAGTATTGGACATAGATTCTGCAGGATAATGGAGTGGTAGAGGTACTGAAGATGGAGATTCTTGCAATTTTCCTGGAGGAGGAGGGCTACGAGATTGATAAGGAGAGAGAGGTGGAGCTAGCAGTTGTTGCTGGTGAGTGGGCTACTTATTGTTGGGCAGAGTATCATGGTTTGCAGCTCTGGCAGGAGGCCTATCTGGAGTATTGGGAGGACTTTGAGGAGAAAGAGGATGGGGCAATGGCAGAACTTCTGGGAGGGTTGGCAGCACAGGAAGCTGAAGAGAAGGGACTTGCTGCGGAACATGACTTGGACTTGGCACAGGAGGAGTTGAATGCAGATTTGTAGAGAATGAGACCAACAAATAACATTATTTCTTATGAACAGTTTAAATCCCTTTCGCTTATTCTAGCTTACGCCCGCCAACTGACTCCCCTTATCTGATGTATGTGAATAGATCTTTTATATTTTGGGCAAATGCTTGCATGAGGAAGAACATCTTGAATGTGATGCATTGGTCAGTTCACTAAGAACCTGACAAGGAGTGTACCAGAGAGAGATGGAAGGGTGTGAAATTGTGAAGTAGTGTCTATGCATTTGAAGTGACAGCGTAAGTGAAGTGAAAGTGACAGCGATAGGGGTTGACTATTTGTCTCGAATATATATACAATCGGGATTTCCTAGTTAGGTAATTGATGCAACTTATCTTTAATATGCTATCCCTTTTGGGATCCCTTCATTAAATCCCTTTTGCTTATTCTAGCTTATGCCCACTAACCGACTCCCCTTATCTGATGTATGTGAATAGATCTTTTATATTTTGGGCAAATGCTTGCATGAGGAAGAACATCTCGAATGCGATGCATTGGTCAGTTCACTAAGAACCTGGCCCAAGGAGGTGTTTATATTGTTGTAGGCAAGGGGGCTTGCCTGAAGCGTCGAGGGGCCTGCACAGGGTGTAGGTACAGTATACGTGTCTTTGCACCGGTCCGTGGTTGGGGGCCCCTGTGTGACAATTAAGAGGCCTGTACAGGGCATAGGTATGGCATCAGTATCTATGTACTAGTCTATGGTTGAGGGTCCTTGTATTATCTACCAAGGGTCTACACGGGGCGTAGGCACAGCCTGAGTGTCTAAGTGCCGGTCTGTGGTCAAGGGTCTCTGTGTGGTAGTCGAGGGCCTGCACAGTGTGTAGGTGCTGCGTAAGTATTTATGCACCAGTCTATGGTCGAGGGTCCCTGTGTGACATTGAGGGGCTTTGCCCACTTGTTGTATTATAAGCTACAAAATATGTTGTCAGTGAAAGGATGCGGGAGGTTGGCATCTGAATGTAGAGTCTATAGGCATCACTATGCCATTGCTCAAGGATTTGAATTTCATAGTCAGAGAAGCCAGCTTCGGCAGTGTCCGTAGCTACCCCAATGCAAAAGCTATACCCGGCAAATGTGGAGACCATGAGACCAATGATGATAAGAAGGGGCCAGAGGCCGAGGAGGAGCCAATCGTGACTGAAAGGCATGCCATTAGACTGGCAGAAAAGAGGAGACAGTGGGGGGGCGGGGTGCCGAAGAAACAAGGTCCAGAGAAGGAGGACGGCGCAAGGTGCACCTGTGGGTGCCCGCGCGATATACAGGATAGCTCCCTTCCAAAAGAGGTCAGTTTTGGAGGAAGGGATTGGGAGGGTGACATACATATATAGGGTGGGATATAGAAGGCAAGAATTGTACCGAAGAGTGAGAGAGGTGGATTTGGAGGTCAAAAGAGGGGCCCCAGGTGAATTCGCCAGACCAGAGGAAGCCAAAGTAAGCAAGTGTAATAGCGGCAGCCAGGTTCAATTGATCCGCCATTGCCAGATCCAACAAAGAGAGGATCCGAGACAGGATGGAGACAGTGATGGGAAGGCAGGGCTGAGAAGATGGCTCACCAAGCCAACATTTGATGCCCTGTAGAACATAGAGAAGTTGAAGTAGGCCCATGAGGGGGTCAGGAAAGCCTGTGTCAATATGCAGAGAATGGACCGCAGACAGATATGATTTGATGGTGGAGTGGCGGAGATGTTGGATGGTAAGAGAGCACACCCACTGGATCAAGTGTTGTTCCGGGGCAGGCAAGATGGACCCGTCACTGTTGTAGAGATGGTTAAGGGTACAGAACTCATGGAAGCTGTGTTGGCCTGCACTGTATGACCGTCATGTAGAGTCTGCCAAGCCGAACCATAGGAAGAAAGCAGCAAGAGGCAGAAGATGGGCATAGAGAGAGAGCCAGATATTGTTGGGACCTGTTCAGCATAGTGGGCAAGGGAGTGGAAATGAGGGAGATCAAGATGGGAAAGAGCATCAGTGATAGCATTCTGGTGGGAAGGAATATAAGATGCCTGAAGTTGAAAGGAGTGCTGGGCACCAAGGAAAAGAAGATGCCGTAACAGCTCCAGAAGTTTGGGGCTGCGGAAAGTGCCAGAATTAATGCAGGCAACCACTGCCTGATTGTCAACATGGATGTGAACATGGCAAAACTGCCAATGGGAGCTCCAGGTGGTACATAGCTGCGATGACCACTGCAAATAGTTCTTTAAATTGAATGTCTTCCTGGGCAAAGTCGGTTGTAGACCATGGGACTGAAAACCATGCACCATCAAAGAAGGCGGCGAAACCCAACATGCCACTGGCATCGGTCCAAAACTGATCATCCATGATGTCCTCCATAGACTGGATGATAGTGACCCCATTCCAGTGAGAGAGGAACTGTAACCACTACTATAGATCTATATGCACATCAGTGGAGAGATTAATGTGGTGGTCCAAAAGGGGAGTACCAGAGGTAATATTGATGAGTCAGCGAAGAAATGGCCGACCCTGGGGAATCACCCGGCAAACAAAAGCCAGGGACCCCACCAGGGACAGTATATCACGTTTGGTCGCAGTAGGTCTCCACACGAGCTGAGAGACAGAGGCCAGAATCATCTGGAGTTTCGCCTCTGGAAGATGGACCTCCATGGCGAGCATGTTGATTTCAATTCCCAGAAAAGGGAGTGTCATGGCAGGATCCTCCACCTTGTCATCTTGGATGGAAAAGCCAATGACCCAGCAAGTAGATAGCAGGAGATGGAGGGGTGACGATGCCCACTGAGCAGGTATACAGGCACCCAGGAAATTGTCGACATAGCGGACTATGTCTGCTAAGCCATGGCATTTGGCCAGCCATTCCAACATCTCCGCAAACATATTATAGAGAAAGAGAGAGGAGTGCAAGCCAAAGGGGAGAAATTGATTGAAATAAAAAGAGGCTGCGCCAGTAGAAGCCGAGCAATTCCCAGTCAACTGGATGGACTGGAATATGTCAGAAGGCATCTGCCAGGTCGACTTTGAAAAGAAGAGCACTCCGCCCCAGCTGTCGTATGATGTCTAGAGCCTGGCCAAAGGCAGTATATGTTAGGGAGAAGTCTTCTGGAGAAATACCATCATTGACAGAGGTCCCTGATGGCCAAGACAAGTGATGTATCCAGCATCGACGTGAAGACCCTTTTTTGGCAGTAGAACCCAGTGGGGAAGCCTTGAAGTTGGCAAAGGGGGGGTGAAGGAATGGGCCAGTGACCCGGTCAGCAGTAACTTTAGTAGAGATGTCGTCCATGATAGTCTGGGGAAATTCATGAGCAGAGGGCAGGTTGTGGCAGGTTTGGGGCTGGCGAGGGCCTGTGAAGCCAATCCATACCCCGTATTGGAGAGCAAAAAGGATGGTTGTCAGGAGGTGCCAGTCCGGAAATTTGCAAAATGTGAATGCCCAGACATCAGCCCGGAGAGGAAAGTGGGAAAGAGGGAAAATGTTCAGGATATGTTGGACAGAAGAGTGTGGACCAGAGAGTGGAAAGGAAAAGGAGGTATTAGGGGGCCAAGGGGGCAGGGGGGAGGACACCACAACCAATACAGAGGGGTTAACCATCCCCCCAGGTGCATCCTATAAGGAGCAAGTAAAAGCTCTGTGTTCTTGAGAACAACGGGAACACCTGTAGACATAAGGGCAAGGGTCACATGTGCATCCCTTAGCATTCGGGTCAACAACACCATTGTGAAGGATGCGGTTATATGCTCGACAGGCATTCTTGGATGGGGGTGGCACTGTAGTAGGGGACTGAGGACGTTTTGTTGGTCGGGAAGGCTCTAAAGAGGGCACTGCATAGCGCTATAGGTGAGAGAGTAGGTACAGGGACATAAGCTCCCCATCGCGTGTAGCCCAGGCAGTGCAGGTTGGTCAAGAGAGAGGGGCCGCAATTCGCCAAGTATGGAATTCGAGGTGATAATTGAGGAGGGCCTCTCATTGAAAGTCCAAATACAAGTGGATGAGGTCCATTATATAGTGGAAAAATGCAGAGGGATCAGTGAGACCAGGAAAGATGTCATAGAGAATGCTGAAATACATTTGCAATAGTCCCAAGAGAGCCAATAGGTCAGGGAAATCCCACATGATAGCTACCTCACGCGGCCGCAAAATGTGAGATAATGTAGCAGGGTCCATGTCCTCAACAAAGTGAGGTTCATGAGAGATGACCGCTAATGGAGAGTGAAGAACCAATTTGCCCAAATTGCGTACCTAAAAAGTGTTGTGAAAAATTGCAGAGATCATGGTAGGGTTGGCACCTGAATACTTGGTAAGCAAGTTGAGGTTGCTGGGGAGAGAAAGTGAGAACCCACCTGAGGGAGTTGGTGGGGGCAAGGGAGTGTTGTCACCATAGGTGGCCTCGGTGGGCCAGGTGGGAAAGCAGGGCCACCCCCAGAAAAGTTAACTGATGGCCGGACACTATCGAAGCCAGAGGGTGGAACTGCAGGTACGTCTGGCCAGTACACCGGCCCTAGGCCCTGAGCATAATGAGGTAAAGGCCCCAAGGCTGGGTGATCAGATGCATGGGCCGTGTGTCAGTGTACACGTTCAGGGGGGGTCTGCGGCACGAAGAACTCTGTAAATGGCATCGCAGATACACCTGTAGCTGAAACAGATGAGAGAGGAACAACTGGAACTGAAACAGGAACTGACACAGGTACAGGAACCAAGACCGAAACAGGAACCAAAACAGGAACCAAAACAGGAGCCAAAGCACCCAGCCTAAGACATTTACGCCGGGAATAGAAGTAGGTGGTAAATTAACACTGAAAGCAGAGACCAGCACTATGAAACTGCCTGGTTGGGGGGCGGAAAGAGGTGGGCCCTGAGAATAGGACACCCAGGGTGAGGGGTTAGTGAGGATATCAAGATCCAAGGAAGGATCGACAGGGGGGAAGTCTAGCCCCTGGGATTTCTCCAAGTAGCGCCGAAGATGAGCGATGACCTGGTCTTGCTGTGTGATGTAAGCCACAAGATCGCCATCTGGTGGGCAGGGCATGGGGTCCGATGCCAGTGTAAGGGCAGAGGGAGTTGCCATAGCTGCTTCCCTGAGAGTGAAACAGTGCTCCCGCAGATGGTGAAGTCTTGCCACTTCAGTTTCGCTTCCCAGTAGAGTGGTGGCCAGGGAATTGGTCGCTGGCAGCCCGGCAAATGAGGCAGGAATGGCGGGGTAAAGGCATAAGCAATGAGAGGCATATATTAGTAAGTAAAGTCTGTGAAATTGTGAAGTAGTATCTATGTGTTTGAAGTGACAGCATAAGCAAAGTGAAAGTGACAGTGATAGGGGTTGACTATTTGTCTCGAATATATATACAATTGGGATTTCCTAGTTAGGTAATCAGTGTGACTTGTCTTTAACGTGCTATCTCTTTTGGGATCCCTTCAACAACTAACATTTTCTCTCTGAATGTGAATGGGTTATGAGGATCTGTGTAGTATAAGAATATTTTTACTTAGCTCAAAGGATGGAGGCTGATCTCTTTTTACTGCAGGATGTACAGTGTGAGGATGAGGATGATCAGGTGGAGTGGACTAGGAAATGGGGTAGGGCTACTGCTTGGTTTGGCAAAGTGGCGATTCTGGTGAAAAAGAGTAGAGGAGACTTGAGGGGAATCAGGAGCTGGGGTGATCACTTGGTCTGAGGAGAATGGCATTAGCCAGGGTGGGATTCAGTGAGGGTTGGCTCCTACTATTGTCCTGCAGTTAGGGGCAAGAAGATTGCATGGATTGGGGAGCTACTGGAGGGAGGTATTCTCTTGGAGGAAGGAGTTGATGTTCTTGGTGGTGATTTTAATATGGTTCGGGATCTGCGACTAGATAGAACAGATGGAGGGAGGAATGCAGGTGGGCGAAGTGGTGGTCTGGATGTATGGAAGGAGGTGGAGAATCTTAGCTCCTTAGAGGATAGGGGCAGAACATAGTGGGGCAACACCAGGGTCTATACACATTGGGTGAATGGCTTAGGTATAAGGATTGACTGGATTCTGATAGCCAACTGTTGGGGTGCTGATGTTTGGAAGACTTTGGAGGTGGAGTGGTACCCATGGTCTAATCACTGGGGACTGTTAGGGCAGGGGCAGTTTGGGGGGAGTGGAGATGGACCTGGACATTGGTGCCTTAACTCCTCCCTGCTAGCTGAGAAGGGGTTGTAGGACTCATAGATGGAGGACATCCAGGTAAAGGTTCCTCTCTGAAGGCATGAGGGTTTGTCTGTGGGTGTCCACTGGATGAGGTTGAAGGAAGCTGTGAGGGTCTATTGAGGAGGAGCTGGTAGAGAGGCTGGGAGACAGAGGAGGAAGTGCATATGGTGTGCTTCAAATAGGCTGAGGAGATTGCAGATGAAATGGGCTGATTTGCTTGCTTCTGATGAGGTGGAGGATTGGAGGTTAGAGCAGGCGAAATTGGAGGTAGTGGAATTGCAACAGGTATTAAGAGAGGAGGAGGAGTCTCAGTTGTAAGGAATGGCTGCCAGGCTAAGGTGGCAGGGGCTTAAGGAGAGAGAGTGGCCTACTAAGTACTTGTCTAGGCTCCTCAAAGCTAGGAGGGTGCATCATTGGTGGGATGGAGTCTATGATGCCAAGGGGGATATGGTACATGGCATGCAACAGATCCTGGAAGTTTTGAAGGAGAGATGATAGGGTCTGTGGAGTGAGGAAGAAGGGGATGCTGATGAAGAGACAATAGGTGACATACTGGAGGAGTGGGAGCTGCCACAGGTTGAGGGCCTGGGTGACTTAATATTACCAATCCAAGAGGAGGAGATCCAGAGAGTCCTTGTGGCAACTAAGCTTAAGACAGCACCAGGGGAGGATGGGTTATCTTGGGACTTCTGGAAGAAGATGGCAAAGGTTTCTGGAATATTAGGGGAGATGGCTACCCTCTGCAACTATATTCTTCTGAATAGTGAGTGGGTTGGAGAGTAGGACTTGGGACTGGTAGCCTTATTGTATAAAGACAAGGAGAGGAGGGAGGACTGGAAGAACTGGAGACCAATCATGCTTCTCAATATGTACAGGAAGATGGTGACTAAGGTGATTGTTGCAAGGCTACAGAAAGTTGTCCAACAGGTGCTGGGTGAGGAGCAGTGGGGCTTTGTTAGAGGCAGGCTTATAAGGGACAGGACTGCATGGGTGCATAGTGTCATTGAAGGGGCATGGGCTTGTGGACTGGATGGTAGATTGGTCTTTTTGGACTAGGAGAAAGCCTATGACCATGTACAGTGGGTTTGACTGGGCAAGGTGCTGGATAGAATTGGTATTCCCCCATGGTTTTGGGCTTCTATATTGAATCTGTTGGAGGGCAGCCAGGCAGTGCTAATGTGTAATGATCACCAAGGTCTGGCATTTCCCTTGGGAAGAGGAGTTCCTCAGGGGGACCCTCTGTCACCTATTCTCTATGCTCTTTCATTAGAACCTTTGATGAATAGGATTTTCCAGAAGGTGGTGGGGCTCTTGATATATGGTATAGTGTGGAAGGTGGGGGTCTTTGCTGATGACATGGTAGTTGGACTTGGTTCTGTGGCAGATGTTGAGGCACTATAAGAGACAGTGGAATGGTATGAGGTGTACTCTGGAGTGAAGCTCAACTGGCATAAGTGTGAGACAATAGTGCTAGGGAATAGGCTAGTAGGTGGGGATGTCATTGGAACAATTGTCTCTACTAGTGAGGTGGTGTGTTATTTATATTCCTCTCTGTATATGGGTCTGTCTTGCCTCAAGTGTGGTGGGAGAACAGGGTGACCACTTGGGGAGAGACCCTTCGAGGGTGGGGGGGCCACCATATCTCTCTGGCAGGATGGATGTCAATTCTGAATGTTTACTGGTTCCCCAAGCTATGTATATGGCCTATCACTTAGACTTCCCAGCTTGGGTGGTAAAGAGGCTGACAAAGATGGCTAGAGACTAGATTTGGGTAGAGAGGAGGTCCCAGATTAGTTGGGATACTCTTGTGACACTGGTGGTTAGGGGAGGACTGGGCCTTGTGGATTTCCCTAAGAGGTTGCACTGCCTACGAGCCTGGTGGTTGAAGAGAGTTGTTGAACTGCAGGGAGAGGGATGGGTACCACTACTACAGAAGGTATAGAAGATGAGGTCCTCCCCTTGAGGGTCCTCAGGAGATTTGCTCTCTTTGGTGGGGCTGAATGGAAGTTGACAGATGCGGTTTAAGGACTTCTGGTGGGGGGTGGTGAATGGTGCACACAAAATTAGACTATGCTGGTGAGGCAATGAGAGGGAGATGATGTGGGGTCCCAATATGTGGTAGTGAGACAGATTGCTTCTGGGGGGTGCCCCACTTACTGAGTTTGATATTGGGGATGGAGTGGAGTGTCAGCAGGATCTTGGCCAGGATCTTTGACTGAGTGGCTGGCAGGCAGTAAGGATTGGTGAAGAGTGGGACTGGGTAGGTGTCTGGTCATGGAGTGCTGAGATGTGGAGATGGCTTCCTTCCAAGTTCTGGGTGATATGGTGAAGAATGTTGCGGAGGAACATCATGTTGAATTTCTGTGCAGGACATCTAGTAGAAGGTGACCATTTAGATTGTGAGGAGTGTTATAATGTAGGGCAGGTTGGGGAATTTGTGCAGATGCCAGAACATTGGTTGGGAGAGTGCAAGGTTTTGGGAGACTTTTGGATAGCAGTAGGAAATAGGCTAGATATAGAGAGGAGGCTGGATGGTGTGAGAGGCCACTGGGAGGATTTGAAATCTAGGCTAGTGGGTAGTGTGGACAATAGTTGGCTCACATTAGGGTAGGTGTTAGCAGTGTGGGTAGGACTAGCTGGTCATTGGCTCTTTGTTTTTGAGAAGGGGTGATAGATGGGTTTACAGAAGAAGGTGTTGAGGTGAGAGGGGTTGATGGGGGATCTGCTGACTGGGTGGTGGGTGGGTTGGGGTCCTGAGGGTGGGCGGTATCGTGGTCTGGTAGAAAGGATATATGAACAGAGTGGTGGGCAAGTGGAGATGGTGTTAGACAAAGTGGCTTTTCATCGAGTAAGGGTAGAGGAGAGGAGGGGGGTCCTTCTAGGGGGATTGGATGAGGGATGGGCTCAATGTATTTTTATGGGATAGATGGGTTTTAATAAAGGAAGAAGTCCAAGTGACTATAAAAAAAAAAAAAAAAAAAAAAAAAAAAAAAAAAAAAAAAAAAAAAAAAAAAAAAAAAAAAAAAAAAAATATGAGGTTGATGAAATAAGAAAAGCTGAATTAGTAATAATAACTAGAGAGCATACTGTTTTTTAGTGGAAACAATGATATAAATTGTAGCTTTAACAGGAGATATATATTAAATATAAAGATAAAAGTCAAGGATAATGAAGTGATCACTAAGATACCAGCTAGATTAGAGACAAAGAAGGTTAAAAAGAAGAAGAGTATTGTAGAATGAGGTCTAGACTAGTGCTTGGAATGAATTAAATCAAATTGAATTTAGACTAAATTCAATTTAATTCAAATAGTTTGAATTGAATTGAGGGCCAATTCAATTTGAATTAATTTAAATTAAAGTCTAATTCAATTTGAGTCAAATCAAATTAAGAGCCAATTCAATTTGAATCAATTTGAATTAGAGTCTAATTTAATTCAAATTGAATCAAGTCACAATTTGAATTAATTTGAATTCAAAATTTGATTTGAAGTTTAAAACTAAATATGGTAATTCTAAATATATATAATATAACTCATAATATATATATATACTCTCTCTCAAAGTAATTATGTCAGATGTACCTTTTACACTCTCTATAGAGGATACTATGATAACAGCCTCAGTGTCAGATATAGCTTCAATAAGTCTAGCTTCAACAAGTCTAGCTTCAATAAGTATAATCTCATCTGAGAAAGAAAAAGAAAAAGTACAAGAATGATCTGATATTTGGAAGGAGTTTACAAAGAAGTATAAGAAACAAGAGCCATCTTTCTCTGGTACCATTCAGGTTACACAACCTTTGGAAGGCACTTACAACATCATTTTTAGAGAAAAGAGACTAACAATATAGTGACTGACAGGCAATCTGAGGTACGTACTGGGCAGGGTGGCCTAAGCACTTTCGAATGGCAGCAGGTGGGGAGGGGCCTGGGCCTGGGGGAGGGCATGAGGGGGCTGCTGGCAGGAGGATGCGGAAGAGGTAGAGGTTTTGGTGGTGAACAAGGGTTGGGGAGAGCAAGCTTTGCAGAGATGGTGAAGGAGAGGTAGCAGGCATCAGAGCTGGAGAGATGGCTGAAGAGGGGCAAGGAGACTGAGAAGGCAGCAGCACATGGGGGAGCAGCTCTTGGAAAGGAGGGCAGTGGAGCTGGGGGAGTAGTGGCTAGGGGGAGTGTGACTGCTGATGGCAATGGGACTGCTAATCTGGAAAAAAATCCAGATGTGATGGCTATTGGCAAGGCTGAGCAACTGAGGCTTGGAAGACAAGGGGATTTGGCAGATGGTATGATGGGCCTGGTGGTGGCCCCATTACTCAAAAAATCGATCTCGGCATTCGCGGTTACACTGTGCTTCTAGGGCTTAGTAGTGATGGTGAAAATGGTACTGGGGCTTATTGCTAAGCAGGTGGCAGAAGCTGCGTCAGTGAAGTTTTTGAAGGGTCTGGAGGGTGTGGAGGTGGGTTTTGAGGAGGCTGAGCCACTGGAGGAGACATTGAAGATTGGGTTGGTGGTTGGGGAGGTGTGTATTCTGATGGTGAGGTATTTGAAATGGGATCCGAGAGTGGTCCAGCTGCTGGTGAAAGGAGTGCCCACAGTGATGGCAATGGAGATGAGAAAGAGAGTTGAGGATGTCATGACAGAGTATGGAGAGGTGGTGGATATCAGATTCAGGGTCTGGGAAGGGACCTTGCTCAGGACTGAGGATGTGGATGTGAGGATTTGGCTGGCTGAGAAGGAAGCCACTGGGAAGGCAAGAGACTGGCCTGCAGTGATGGTCTGGGGAGCAATCTTGTGTAAGGTAATGAGGGTAAAAGGAAGTGATGAGGAGGAAGAGGATTTATTGGAAGTACTGGAAGAATTGGATGGTACTGTAGAGTAGCAAGCAAAGGCTTGGAAGGCTTTCATAGAGTTGACACACCTGGAGGTGGTGGATGGCAAGAGGATTTGAGTGGACAAGGTGCAGTGGGAGAGGGCTCAGGGGTATAAGAGACAGAAGAATCTGCTGGCTAAACTGGGGAGCTGACCACAGGAGGATGTGAGTAAGATGACAGGTGTGGAAGGGGCCAAAGTGAGTGTCTGGGCTGGTGAGAGGAGTGGGAATGCCAGGGAGGAGACAGAGAAGACAAAGGAGGTGAAGATTGTTGACCCATATGCTAATGGCACCTTGGAGGTTTGGGATGAGGTCTGGGAGGATTCCCCCACTCCCTCTCCTCTTATCAGGTGAGGCCTGGCTTCCAGAAACAAGATGGTGGAGGATGTGACAATGCGGGAGACCCATTGGGTGAAATTCAGCATTCCAGAGGTGATGGACAGAGGATGTGTGGTGGTGGCCAGAGAGGAGGAACTAGTGGATGTCCCAGAGGTGTGGGATGAGGCTGCGAGTGCTGGAGCTGACACTACAATGCTGGATGGAGGGAGGCTGGTGACCCCTGGAGGGAAGGAGGTGGGGAACCTACTTTGGATATACAGGATGATGAATAACCTGACAGCAGAAGAGTTGGGGGAGGTGGACTTGCGAGTGATGGAGGATGAGCACTGGATGTGGATTCTGCAGGGGGATGGAGTGATGTTGGCACTGAAGGTGAAAATTCTCACAGTGTATCTGGAGGAGGAAGAGTATGAGGTAGACAAGGAGTGGGAGGTGGAGATGGTGGTTGTTGCTGGGGAGAGGGCTGAGTACTGTTGGAACAAGCATCATGGATTGCAGCTTTGGTAAGAGGTGTGCATTGAGTACTGGGAGGAGTTTGAGGAGAAGGTAGATGGGGAGATAAATGAGCTGTTGGCTGGATTGGAGGCTCAGAGGGCTGAAGAGGAGGAGGTGATGGCAGAACATAATCTTGACATGGCACAGGAGGAGATGAGTATAGAGCAGTAGAGGTCGACTAATAACAAATAGTATTTCATTATGAACAGTACAACCAACATTTTTTCTTTGAATGTGAATGGGCTACAGGGTGCTGTTAGACATAGGAACATTTTTATTTGACTGAAGGGATTGGAGGCCAATCTCTTTCTCTTGCAGGATGTCAGGTGTGAGAATGACTTTGATAGGATGGAATGGACAAAGGAATGGAGAGATATGGTGATTTGGAATGGCAAGGTCAGGATTCTGGTTTGGAAAGGCAGAGGGGAGATAAGAGATGTAAGGAGCTGGGAGGAGAGGCTGGTCTGGGGTGAATGGATTCGGGCAGGCTGGGAGCCAGTTACAGTTGGCTCTTATTACTGCCCTACTATAAGGGGGGAGTGTGTAGATTGGGTGAAGGGTCTCCAAGAGAGTGGGATCCTGGCAGAGGCTGGAGTGGATATGCTTGGGGGAGACTTCAATATGGTTTGGAATATACAGATGGATAGAACTGATGGAGGACGGGATGCTGAGAGCAGGAGTGGGGGGCTGGTGATGTGAGAGGAAGTCAAATGATTGGGAGCACTGGTAGATGCTGGTAGGGAGTACTAGGGGGATAAGAGGATATATATACATTGGGCTGGAGGTCTGGGGACAAGGATTGACTGGATTCTGATGGCCAACTATTGGGGCTGAGATGTTTGGAAGTCACTGGAGGTGGAATGGTGTCCATGGTCAGATCACTGGGGCCTTTTGGGACAGGGGTGCTTTGGGGGAAGTGGGGATGGGCCTGGACATTGGTGCCTCAATTCCTCCTTGTTAGATGATAAGCCCCGGTGGGAGGAGTGGGCTAAAGACATTCAGCTGAGGGTGGGGACCTGGCAGCAGGAAGGTGCCTCAATTGGGGTTCAGTGGATGAGGCTGAAAGACATGGCCAGGATGTACTGGAGCGAGGCTGGCATGGCGGCAGAGAAGCAGCAAAGGCAGAGAGTGTACTGGGCTTCTACTAGATTGGCTAGGCTTCTGGAGGAGTGGGCAAGACTGGTGATGGTAGAGGGAGAGGAAGATTGGAGAGTAATGAGGGCAAAGATGGAGGTTGGGGAACTACAACAGGTGCTGCAGGAAGAGGAAGAGGCAAGGGTGCAAAGCTTAGTGGCATGGCTTCATTGGCAGAGGCTGGAGGAAGGGGAGAGGCCTTCCAAGTTTCTCACAAGGACCCTTAGAGCAAGAAGAGTACAGCAATGTTGGGAAGGGGTACTTGACTCAGATGGAGTACTAGTGCATGGTGTATAGAATATTCTTGAATCACTGAAGGAGTAATAGAGTGGTTTGTGGAGTGAGGAGGAGGGTGGGGTGGATGCTACTGCTATTGACCAAATATTAGAGGATTGGCACCCACCACAAGCTATGGGACTAGGTGATCTGGTGATGCCTGTAAAGGAGGATGAGATCCACCAGGTTCTTGCCGCGACAGCCTCAGGTACAGCACCTGGGGAGGATGATCTACCCTGGGACTTCTGGAAGCAAATGGTTGGAGTCCCAGGTGTGATGGGAGAGCTGATGGCATTGTGTAACTCTATATTGCAGACAGGGAGATGGGTGGGGGAGCAGGATCTTGGGCTGGTGATGCTGCTTTATAAGAACAAAGGAAGGTGAGAGGATTGAAAGAACTGGCAGCCGATAATGTTGCTTAATATGGATAGAAAGTTAGTGACTAAGGTGGTGGTCGCGAGGCTACAAAAGATAGTCCAGTAAGTTGTAGGTGTTAAGCAGAGGGGATTTGTGGGCAGTCGACTCATTAGAGATGGTACAGCCTGGGTACATGGAGTTATTGAAGTGGCTAGAGCCTGTGGACTGGATGGGCGGCTAGTCTTCTTGGATCAGGAGAAGGCTTATGACCAGGTGCAACAAGTCTGGCTGGCAAAAGTATTGGATAGAATGGGGGTTCCGATCCAATTTCGGTCAGCAATGATCAGCCCACTGAAAGGGAGTAGGGCTGCACTCACATGTAATGGGCATAGAGGGGTAGCTTTCCCTCTGAGTAGGGGGGTGCCCCAGGGGGACCCACTGTCCCCCATCCTGTATGCTCTTTCACTGGAACCCCTAATGGATAGAATTAGGCAGAGAATAGTGGGGCTCTCTATCTATGGCATTGGGTAGAAAGTTGGGGCCTTTGCAGATGATATGGTGGTTGGTTTGGGGTCGATTACTGATGTCAAGAAGCTCAAGAAAACAGTGGAGTGGTATGAGGAGCACTCTGGGGCAAAGCTGAATTGGTATAAGTATGAAACAATGGTGCTAGGCAATGGCCTGGTGGGAGGAGAAGTTATAGGAACAATTGCCCCTACCGGTGAGGCAGTGTGGTACTTGGGCATCTATTTGTCAGTCTATGGGTCAGTTCTGTTCAGGCTTTGGTGGGAGCAGCGAATTAGAATTTGGGAGGAGGATCTGTGGGGTTGGGGGGGAAGACACTTTTCTCTGGCAGGACAAGTCTTGATTTTGAATATATATTGGCTGCCGAAGCTGTGGTATTTGGCTTATCATCTGGACTTCCCAACCTGGGTGGTGAAGAGATTGGTGAAGGTAGCCAAGGGATGGATTTGGGCTGGCAGATAGAGCCAGATTGGTTGGGAGACTTTGTCCCTATTGGTGGCAAGAGGGGGTCTGGGGCTGGTGGACTTTCCCAAATGACTGCACTGCTTGAGAGCATGGTGGCTTAAGAGGGCAGTAGAGTTGTGAGGAGAGAGTTGGGTTCTCCTGCTGCAGAAGGTCTGGGAGAGGTGGTCATCACCGAGAGGCTCAACTGGTGACCTGCTCACATTGGTTGGACTTCAGAATACTGTACAATTGCGATATAAAGGTTTCAGGTGGGGGATAGTAGAGGGGGCACATCACATTGGTATTCGCTGGCAGGAGAATGAAGGAGAGGAGGCTTGGGGCCCAGCAATGTAGGGATGGAAGAGCATACTGCTGGGTGACATGTCTTTACTTGAGTTTGATGTTAGTGATGGAATAGAATACCAAAGGGAACCAGGCCAGGATCTGTGGCCTAGTGGTTGGCAAGGAGTTGGAATTGGAGAAGAGTGAGACTGGCATGGTGTTTGGATCTGGAGTGCCGCAGTATGAAAATGGATGCCACTGAAGTACTGGGTAGTCTGGTGGTGTATGCTGAGGAGGAATGTGATACTCAACTTCCACTCAGGGCACCTTATCATAGGGGGTTGCTTCAACTGTGAGGAGTGCCATAATGTAGGGCAGGAAGGGGGCTTTGTACAGATGCCAGAACATTGGCTAGGAGAGTGCAAGGTGTTGGGAGACTTTTGGTGAGTCATCGAAGACTACTTAGGAGTGAGGCGTAGGAGAGATAAAGTATGGGAGAGGTGGGAGGATTTGAGGGATCAGTTGGTAGGAGGGATAGGAAAAGAGTGGATTATCTTAAGTTGGGCATTGGCTATTTGGGTTGGGCTGGCCGGTTACTGGCTATTTGTTTTTGAGGATGGGAGGTAACAGAGCTTAGAGAGCCAGTTGTCACAGTGGCAGGAGCTTATGGAAGACACCTTGACAGACTGGTGGCTTGGTTGGGGGCTGTAGGGGGGTCAGAGATACTACTTAGTAGAGAAAATCTGTGGACAGAGTGGTAGGAGAGTGGGAGTCATTGGTGAGAGAGTGGTCTTTATTCATAAAGGGGTGGGGAGGGGCTCCCCTATGGGGATTGGATAGTAGGTGGTGATATTGTATACTTATTCATAGACAGGTAATAAAGATGGAGTCTAAGTGACTATAA